>BLSH010511829.1:1443583-1459881 GCA_018402905.1 Glandirana rugosa | reverse complement strand
AGTGAGGGGGGAGAGAAGGGGAGAGAAGAGAGAGAGAGGGGTGGAGAGAGAAAGGGGGGAGAGAGGAAGGGGAGGGGAGAGAGAAAGGGGGGAAGATAGAGAAAGGGGGGGGGAGAGAAGGGGGGGGGGGAGAAAGGAAGGGTTAGAAGAGAGAGAGAGAGAAAGGAGGGAGGGAAGAGAGAGAACTTTATTTAAGATGTGATTATCAAGGAAATTACTATTGTTTTCTCAGAGTGAGAATGAATAAACTGAATAGAAGTGTTTAAGGAGTTAACATGATCAAGTTCAGTTGAGCTACTGTACCAGGCCAGATCAGAGAACCATTTCAGATGCAAAAAAATCCAATAAAAACTTGATAAGAGTAAACGTATGGAGGAATGTCTCTAAAACATGCCAGATAGCAAGTAGAGCTTCAGAGTGCGGTATTACTGTATATAGACTCTTGACAAAGACTCTTGATATTGACAGTTGCAAGTATGTAGCTTGAGGGAACAGGACCTAGTTCCTGAAATCTTTGTAATATAATATTGGGATCCTTAAAAAATGATGACATTTGATAGACAAAGGTTTGGAGAAATTAATTAACACACATTGCTAAAGGTTGCAATAATATCCCTCAAGCAGAGATAATTGGACGACCAGGTGGCCTCCTGTCATCCTTGTGAATTTTAAGCATAAAGATGACTGAAGATCATTAAACTGGACAGTATCAACAGTTCTTTTTTAATGATAGGCAGGTAGCCAGGTGCATGTGTGGTCATCGGCAAGTTGGTAAAATAATTCCATTTAATAAGATAACTTGTCAAAATGAAAATTGCTCCTCTGTTATCAGCGGGGTAGATAATGAAAACCTCATAAGAAGCCAGACTCTTAACCGCTGCCCTTTTGGAGGAACTAATGATTGTTGCATTGCCACTGGTAATTGGTGGAGAACAGTACATTGAAAAAGATGTATTGATGTGATCACTGTAGTGGCCTCTGATGTGTTTTAGGCTCACCCCCCCCCCCTCTTGAAAAGAGTGCTTAAAGCAGTATTAAACTAATTGCAGCTTACCAATTCTTAGATGTGATGGCTGCATTTATTTTCCTTTTTAGGCTTTCTTTCTTTTATTTTTGTCTGGTGATCTGTTGTTTTTCAAAAGAACAAGCTCTCTTGCAGATGTATCAGTTACAGAGATGAGACAAACCATTTAACATTGGCAGGGGTGCTTACAATGATCAGCTTTTATTTAGTTATATAAAACCTTCATGTCAAAATGAAAAAATGTTTTCTGTAACTGCTTACAGTATAAAGTATTAGCTGAAGTTTGGCTTTAATTTGTTAGTGTATTTAAATTTGCTAGTACATCTAACACTCCCCTCCTCCCAGTTTAACAATGCTGCTCTCCAAAGGTTCCCCCTGTGCTCATTCATCCAGAATTGGGGCACTCTAATGCAGGAAGTGCATTACTGGGCAGCTGGATGTCCAACTAATCATCCTCCCCTTTCCCTGCTGACACCTGACATGATAATTCAGGTGCCCAGAAGGGGCAGCAGAATCCAGGATACATGGTGGAGTGCATGTCACTGAGTGGAAGTTGATCACTATTGACTGAAGTAGTAGAAAAAGATTCCTGACTGCTATAGCAGCCGAAATTCAGTAGAGGCTGGTGCTGCCACTGACGTAAGCCTTATGTCAACCTAATAGTCAAATTCATTAATTGTACAGAGGGACAAAGGATAAGCATTATTGAGTAGTTGAATTTCAGCATTTGTCAAACTTGAAAATGATTGTGTTTTTCCTGGTTTTGATCTCCCTTTTGCTCCTCTTCCTGTTCCCCTTCCTTGGTCTCTTGCTTATCCTTGACAGTTTGTCCGATAGAGGTGAGGAAGGACTTGAAACTGTAGGGTAGTTAAGATTGGGTTGAGATATTTCCCATTAAAAGGTCCCAACCTTGTGAAGCCTCTGATTCCTTTGGGCATACAATATGGTGAAGACAACGAGGTTGAAAAAAACAGTTAAATCAAAGCAGCAAGTTCAACTATACAGTCCCTGACAAAAGTCTTGTCGCTTGTGTACAAATTGACCTGAAGTGCCGCTGAAATATATTTCTAATAAAGATTTTTTTTACAAGAAATGGCTCATTTTAATCCCAACAGCTTTTGTAATAATGTTTCAGTGCAAAACGAAACTGTCAAAAAGTATTCTAATATTCACAGCTTGGTAAAGTCCATTGAGTCAATTTTTGCAAAGACATAAGTGTTGTCGCCTTGTCATATGAGCTTCACCTGTGACTAATGATGGATCAAATAGGTCTCAGGTGTGTATAAAAAGAACCCCAGTACACTAGACCTTCACATCAACTGCAACTAGACCTCTGCAAACATGCCTAAGATTCACCCTGAGACTAAAGTTTTGATTATCAAGAGGCTGAAGACCAGATCCACTGCTGATGTGGCAGAGACCTTTAATGTGTCTCAATGTCAAGTACAGAGGATAAAAAAAAGGATTTGAAGAGACTGGAGATGTTTTTGACAAGCCCAGGTCAGGCAGACCCCGCAAGACAACTGCTCGAGAGGACCGTTTGTTGGCTTGAAAATCCAAGGCCAGCCCATTTTCCACTGCAGCAGAGCTCCACGAGACCTGGTCACCTGAAGTCCCTGTGTCAACCAGAACAGTTTGTCGGATTCTGTCTCTAAATGGCCTCCATGGTCGAATCAGTGCCCAGAAGCCAGCACTAAACAAAAGACAATTGAAAAACCGTGTGGCATTTGCCAAAGCCCACAGCCTGCTAAAAGGATGGACGCTGGAAAAGTGGCAGAAGGTGGATTTTTCAGATTAATCTTCTGTTGAATTACACCACAGTCGCCGCAAATATTGCAGGAGACCTACTGGAGCCTGCATGGATCCGAGATTCACCCAGAAAACAGAGAAGTTTGGTTGCGGAAAAATCATGATCTGGGGTTACATCCAGTATAGGCGTGTGAGAGAGATCTGCAGGGTGGAAGGCAACATCAATAGTCTAAAATACCAAGAAATCTTAGCTACCATAAAAGAGGCCAAATTCTGCAGCAGGATGGTGCCCCATCGCATACTTCCATCTCCACATCAAAGTTCCTCAAGGCGAAGAAGATCAAGATGCTCCAGGATTGGCCAGCCCAATCACCAGACATGAACATCATTGAGCATATGTGAGGTAGGATGAAAGAGGAAGCATGGAAGACGAAACCAAAGAATATTGATGAACTCTGGGAGGCATGCAAGACTGCTTTCTTTGCTATTCCTGATGACTTCATCAATAAATTGTATGAATCCTTGCCAAACCGCATGGATGCAGTCCTTCAAGCTCATGGAAGTCATACAAGATATAAAATTTGGATCTCACAGCACCACTACTTAATTTGCTGACATATTTTTGTATTTGCAGTCAATTTGTTAAATTTCTGTATAGGCCACAAAACTTTTGTCTTGCCAAAATTTGACCTTTCTGTCTTGATTAAAGGATAAAACTTTTTTCAGTGAAACTAATTTATTTCAGTGCATTAAACATCATTTGGGAGGGTTTTAGCTTTTCATATGAGCTATTTCTAACACCAATTGATTAATTAAAAGTCAGGTTAATAGCAGGTGTTTCTACAAAATAGATCAGCGACAAGACTTTTGTCAGGGACTGTAGAGTATATTAATACACTAGCTCTCATAGAGCTTTGAGCTTAGTGAGTTTGTCCTCCTTAAAGCAAACTATTGTTAGTCTACAGTACAATGTGTTACATTGTCCTCAGGCTTCTGGAGCCAATCAATCTCATGAGTATTGAATACAATTGGCAAATAATTTTTCCTTAATAATTTCTGACTGTAGGTAAGTTGTGTGCCCATATATTGAGTAGTCAAAAGTATTATATAGAAATTTCGGTGATAGTTAATTAAACATTGTCTGTGAAGCAATAGATCAACTTATAAGACAATAGGCTCATAAAAGATACGATAGGCATCCTTGGCTGTGTCACTAAAGTGGCAAGAGTTGGTAGTCATAACATAGTAAGACAGAGGATAACTCAATGTGACAGGTGTATAGGGCACTCAAACATGGATATTATTCAAAGGTTGAAGGCTACCAAAGTAACTTATATCAGAAAGAGTGGTGTTAACTGCAAAACAGAGAAGCAGAGGTTCCAGACACTCAAAAGACGGATGCAGAGGAGAAACAAAGTAACAGATAAAATGTTTAATCCATACTGACATTTCGGTGAGCCCCAGTATCTCTCTCTGTCTTTCTCTCTCTGTCTCGCCAACTGCCAGGGAAATTAAAATGTTTTGTGGAAATGTAATGTAATTATTTTTTTCTGTTCATAGGTTTTAAAATTGCTGTTTTAGATTTTTCTTGCTATTTATTTAATATGTTCATTTTACAAAAATTCTTTAATGCTGGGTGCCTCCATAGCACTCGTTTTTGCAGAGCATTCTGTGTCTCTAAAAGATAAACAGGGCAGTAGTTTTTTTACCTGTAATTAAACTAAGATTTTTTTAGAACAAATTCCCTGTGCTGATGGTTATAGAAAACTGCTTTCAACAGAGCCTATGTCTAGTGAATCTTCACAACAAAATATCAGAAATAAACATATACAAAAATACAAGTGCGAAAAATTCTAACGCCACAACCCAGCTGATTAGTCAGGCATGCAACTTATGCATGTTATAGACTGATTTTTTTGTAATTATGAACAGTGTTTGGGTTATTAGATTATATATAAAGTGCCATGAGCATACTCAAATCAAAATTTGTGTATAAGGAGCTTAAATTGTTCCTGCCTGGCCCATATAGGCAGATGACGGCCGGACGGGACATTTACTGTTCTGGGTGGACATCATATGACGTCCTATACAACACTGTTTGCAACCCGAATCCACATTCAATTAAATTAGCCTACATCTACCATACATTTTCCAGCCTGCTGGTTTAAGGCACTGACGTGCACATACCCTAATCACCATACGCCTATGGCGCCCATGGCGCCCACAGTGCAGTCCTGTGACCAAAAAACAGTCTCCATCTCATCCTCGTCCACTATTTGTTCCTCCGCAACACTAGCGTTTGAAGCTTTCTTTTCATGCCATGTCTTAAATAAGATTTTTCTCAGGAACATATTGATGTTTTTAAAGACTTCAAACTCATTCATCGTGGATGAGGGTGAGAATGAAAGGCCTCTCCAAGACTTGGATATATGAATCATTTAGTGGGAAGCTCAATAAATTAATCACTTTCATATCCTTCACTGCATTTTCTTGTGGGGCTCTTTCACATGTTTTTGCTGGCTCCTCAACCTCCCACCCCTCCAACTCTTTGCCTCCTCTTTTTCTCTTCCTTTTCCATCTGTGTTTCTTTTTACCTTCTTTCCCTTGGTTTTGGACGTCCATCCCTTCTTTGCATCTAGTCCCGTGTCTTCTATTTCTACTTCCTCTAAAAAAGTCACTGATTTCTCAACATCTATATTGTGGATGAATTATACCTTTTGGATGTGTTTCTTTGTCTACTTCTTGTGTTCCTCGATCTACTCCTGGATCGAAACCCAGGCCTAACCAGGGACAAGGTGTGCCTTGTCCCTGGTTAGGCCTAGGTTTCGGGGTAAGTGATGTGCTCCCAATTTACCCATTACACAATGTCTGTAATTTTGTTATGTGATTTATTCTATATATTTCTTTTTATACATAATCCACCACAGATATTCTCTTGATGAAGCGACAATTTCTCAGCAAAACATGTTAAGAATCTTGATATCCGTGGCACTGCACCATAGTATTGTCCCCAACATTGGGGTGGATAAATGTTGGTGATATCTGTAATTTTAACCACTTCCCCCCGGAAGGATTTCCCATGTTAGGACCAGAGCACTTTTTGCAATTCCGCACTGTGTCGCTTTAACTGACAATTGCGTGGTCGTGCGACGTTGTACCTAAACTAAATTTGCCTCCTTTTTTCCCACAAATAGAGCTTTCTTTTGGTGGTATTTGATCACCTCTGTCACTTCTGATCATTGCTACAAACAAAAAAAGAGCGACAATTTTGCAAAAAAAAAAACCCAATATTTCTTACTTTTTGCTAAAATACAAATCCAAAAAAATATATAAAAAAAAATGTATTCATCGGTTTTGGCCGATTTATATTCTTCCTCATATTTTTGGTAAAAAAAAAAATCGCAATTGGCGATTATTGATCGGTTTGCACAAAAGTTACCCTGTTTACAAACCATGAGAATTAATTTATGGCGGTTTTTACAAATTTTTTTTTTTTACTGGTATTGGCGGCGATCTACGATTTTTATCGGGACTTTGATATTGTCTGACATTTTTGACACTTTTTTTGGGACCAATGACATTTATACAGTGATCAGAAATTTAAATATCCACTGATTACTGTATAAATGTCATTGGCAGTGAAGGGGTTAACCTGCAGGGGGAGATCTAGGGGTTAACTGTGTTCCCTAGGCATGTTCTAACTGTAAGGGGGCTGGGCTACCATGGGCATAAGAGATATAACTGATCCCAGTGACAGTGATCAGTAGACCTCTTACATGCCCACTGATAGAGCGTCTACATCAGCGGTTCCCAATTCTTTCTCAATGGCAGGTCATCGCGGTTCGCTGGCTGCCCTAGGTCTGCCCAAGCCATGGACACACTCCTGCAGAGTGCCGCGCTCCCGCCCGCTAGCTGCGCACACGCGAATCCCGGCTTATATGTGGCGATTCGTGGGACGCTGCCACTCTGCAGCAGTAAATATGCGGCACTCATTCGGGAAGCGGTTAATGGAATGTAAGCGTTGTTATGTGGATATCCTGTTTTTAGAATTTTTGTATAAATAAAAATGTGAATTTATTTTATCCACCATTGAGTTGATACTGTGTAAGCTGGTACCGAGATAGTCCAAACAATCCCTTTTCAGGGGTGACCGGATGGGGACTGATCCCCCCCCCCACTCTATGTGCTTTCTAAAAAGAGGTCATTTGGGGGATATTTGTACTGTCTTGGAATTTTCGGGCTTCAAGAAAGGAGATAGGCCCATCAGTACATCAGGATTGATCAATTTATATATATATATACCATAGTTTGTGGATTTTCCATTGATTGAAAATAGCCCATTTGATTTGGGCTATTTTCACTAAAGAAATGTAGCAGTATACATTTTGGCCTAAATTTATGAAGAAATTTTATTAATTTGCAAAATTTTATAACAAACAAAGAAAAACACATTTTTTTTTTCAAAAGTTCACAGGCTCACAGGAGGGAGCATAGCATGACATCATGGGCGCTGCACTGCTGCCGCCTCAATACTCCGGTGCTAGAGGGACCCCTGCTGGTCATACTGACACTTGTAAGCAGAGGTTGAGTCTGTGGATTTTACACTAAGCATTTTGTAAAGGACTCTTAAAGACACAGAACAATATTGAAGGTCTGTAGCACATGTGTACATTGCACATGGGTTTTGATTAAGCACTTTCATACAGTATGTTTACATGTGAATCTTTGTTTAAGCGCTTTAAAATCCTTTGTATACAAATTTTGTTTTGAATACGCTGATAGTACCTTAGGATGCAATATGTAATAACCCAGGAGCTGTTCATAATTGCAAAAAAATACCTGTAATTAAAGTTCTCTCGGTCACAAGCCTTATTCATAAAATCTATCTTTCGTTATTCAGCTCAGTAAACACCATTTTTTTTAAGCAAAGTCGTTAATAAAATCTAGTAAATATATTTTAAAAAGCTTAGATCTCCATTTGCTATAATAATTCCTATTCAATATATCATATTTACCCAAAAATGTAAAACATATTTGTAAACATTTTATTTAGCTCTAAACATATCTACAAGGTAGAATATATATATATATATATATATACACATATATATATATATATATACATACATATATATCACTGTATATTATTTTTAATCAATTTATATATTATAAGAATGCAGCTATGTATAAATTCCATAAAACAGAGGCATATAACACTTACATAATTAAAGGCATAGTGTCAACTTCTTGCTTGGTTCCTGTCAGGGAAACTGATAACTGTGGATTCAGCTGTTTATCTTCAATTTGGTTGGTTATTTGGATCCTGAATTGGTAATGGTAAACTGCAGGGGCAAGCAGAGTTATGTTCTTAATGAAAAGTGCAAATATTAGTATTTTATAGCAATCAAGCAAGCAATTAGAACTCTTTTGTGTTTATTTAATATTCTCTAGGTTTATAACTCCATTTTTATTAACAGAGTTTAAGGATGGAATAGGACACAGTTTGACCCTTTGCAATGTTTTTGCAGCTATTTGGAATTCATGTGAAAGATTTCTCCTCTGAATATGTTTTATTTGCATGTCAACTTTTCAGAAAAGCATCCTGTTATCTGATGAAGACAGTTCTCCATATAGTCTAGGCTAAATTTGCTATAAATGATAGATTTGATGTGAGCACCCATGTATGTAACATTCCCCATACCTGCTTAGAAAATATGTTTTTACTATTCATGCAACTTTTTTTTTTACTCTTTTTATTGACGAATGTACAGTACATTAACATATTCAACATCATGCTCAACACGAGCACCATAGCATATAAAGCACACTTAAACCAACAGGTATTAAGTCATATACAGCTTTGCATGGAATACAAAGCAAAAAGAAACATAAAATAAAATAAGTCAGGGCTATACCAATGGGTACATGAAATCTGCATAAGGAGGACTGGGTTCTGATAATTACTTACTATGCCTTACCTCTAAGTCAGTGAGCCCAGTAATTTGTGCTTTCTTAATAACTGGATATAGTTTGAGTAAAGGAACACCAAACAACCAGGGGTGGGGCCCGTGCATTAAGGGCACACGGGCACCACCTCCCCCCTGCCGCCTCCCCCCTACCCATGCGCCTGGCCCCTTATAGGATGCCAGACACATGGATTCCTATGGCAGGGGCGGGAGGGAGTGTTTTTTTTTTTTTTAAGCACCCGACTAGAGCCAGAGGCTCTAATTGGTTTTAAAATAGGGTGGGCTCGGGGCGCAGAGATTGCGCCCTGACTCAACCCAATTGTGTGACCATAGCGAATGGATTTTTGCTTTTTTCACATGAACATTCTCCCCCGCCAATCAGGAGCCAGGTCAGTGAGACCTGTTTCCCGATTGGCAAAAGTGCCAGGCAATCCTATTGGATGCCTGGCACTAAGCTAGAGGAGACACGGAGCTGCCACTGCGGAGGTCTAGAGCTTGCAACAGAAGACTAGATCAGAGGAGACACGCTGGAGCCGCCGCTGCATTATGGAGGAGGAGAAGAGGAGAACACACCACAGCAGCTCTCCGGAACTAGAAAGTGCCGAACCTCCCGCCGCTGGGGGTGGGGGGGTCAGTAGCAGCTGTCAGTGCCTGGAGCCCCCTGGCTGCCATTGGTGCAGAGTGGGGGGGTCTGTAGCAGCTGTCAGTGCCTGGAGCCCCCCAGCCACCACATGAGGGGGGGTTAGTAGCAGCTGTCAGTGCCTGGAGCCCCCCAGCCACCACATGAGGGGGGGTTAGTAGCAGCTGTCAGTGCCTGGAACCCCCAGCCACCACTGGTGTGGGGGGGGTTAGTAGCAGCTGCCAGTGCCTGGAGTCCTTGGTGGGGTGGGAGGGGGCATCCATGTCCACCCTGATCTGTGACTCTGTGCTAGATCTATGAGGCTGTGCTTTATACCTTGGTCTATGCTATATACCCTGATCTGTGCTATATAACCTGATCTATGCTATATACCCTGATCTGTGCTATATACCCTGATCTGTGCTATATACCCTGATATGTGCTATATACCCTGATATATGCTATATACCTTGATATGTGCTATATACCCATACAATCTGTGTTATATATCCTGATCTATGCTATATACCCTGATCTGTGAGGCTGTGCTGTATACCCTGACCTGTGCTATATACCCTGCTCTGTGCCATATACCCTAATCTGTGAGGCTGAGCTGTATACTGTGTCCTGTGATTCTGGGGCTGTATACTGTGTCCTGTGATGCTGAGCTGTATACTCTGTTCTGTAATGCTGAGTTGTATACTCTGTTCTGTGATGCTGAGCTGTTTACTCTGTTCTGTGATGCTGAGCTGTATACTCTGTTCTTTGATGCTGGTCTGTATACTCTGTTCTGTGGTGCTGGGGCTGTATACTCTGTCCTGTGATTCTGTGGCTGTATACTCTGTCCTTTCATTCTGGGGCTGTATACTCTGTCCTGTGATGCTGGGCTGTATACTCTGTCCTGTGATGCTGAGCTGTATACTCTGTACTGTGATTCTGGGGCTGTATACCCTGATCTGTGATGCTGAGCTGTATACTCTGTCCTGTGATTCTGGGGCTGTATACCCTGATCTGTGATGCTGAGCTGTATACCCTGTCCTGTGATTCTGGGGCTGTATACCCTGATCTGTGATGCTGAGCTGTATAATCTGTCCTGTGATGCTGAGCTGTATACTCCTGACACTATGGGTGGAAGCACATGGAATACAGAGGACAAAGTGGGTGGATTCAATAAGGAGTGGGGCTTATGAGAAGTGGGAGGAGTCAAAAAGTAGGGCGGGATTTGCCCCCCCCCCCACATCCTAAAACTTCACCAGCTGCCACTGCATACAACCCAGATTTTACTATATTTCTAAGGGCAACCACTATGTTCATATATAAGTTTTTCATATGGTAATATTTTATTCATCATCTTTATCCACGTAATAACAGACGGAGGGTTGGGTTGCATCCACTTGAGTGCAATAGTATTCCTAGCCAAAAGCAATGTCACTTTCAATAGAATTTTTTGATACCTCTGCCACTGTTCCTCATCCAAAATACCTAAAAAGCATATTCTAGGAGTGCATGGTACAGGTATTGATAATACTGAGGACAGATGATCTGTTACCTGCTTCCAGTAGTGAGCTATAACAGGGCATACCCAGATTACACGTGCAAAGTAAGCTTTTGCATAATTAAATATCATACAATTAGACGTGGGTATGTGATGCATAGCATGATTATGGAATTTTTTTGAGCAACTTATTAGTTATAACTTTCATTATATACAAAAAAAGACCACCAAAATTGTAATTTTCTGATTTATATAATGCTAACATTTTATCAAGTCCTGCAAGATGCTATTTTGTGACCTAGTTCCAAATTCAGATTCGTACCCATGGATGAGGCCTCCCACAAACAGTAAATATTATTTTACAGAACATATTATAACAATAGTTTTCTAGCCATTGAACTGGGGTTACTTTGCTATTTTAGATTCACATTGTTTTACTAATGTAGTATTTTTTTAATCACTAAAGGTATTCTTCAACCCTTTAATTTTTTTAGTTTTTTTTTTTTTTTGCTCCATGTTAAAATCCACATTTGTGGCTTGAAAAATAACTTGACATTTCTAAAACATTACATATTTTCTGTAGAACAAAAAATTGTAATTACAGTTTTTTTTGTCACTCAGTATTTGCACAACTAATTATCAAACCTATATTTTTGGTAAAAAAAATATCCTCAAATCAATTTTCTTGCACACAAAAAATACAGTTCCCATTTTTGGAAAATGAGCTGAGATTATGTTGAGTAAAAAGATACCAAATACATTAAACCTTAAAATTTCTGCGTGCCCATGAAATTATGAAAATATATGATATCCAAAATTGTCCAGAAGTAATGCTTGAAAACATTTGCAGCCCACCAGTTTACTGTTAACCATAAATTGTGACCCTAGAATTAATATTCCAACTTTAACCGCTTGCTTACTGGGCACTTAAACCCCACTCCTGCCCAGACCAATTTTCAGCTTTCTGCACTGTTGCAATTTGAATGACAATTGCGCGGCCATGCAACACATTACCCAAATTACATTTTTAACATTTTTTCCCCACAAATAGAGGTTTCTTTTGGTGGTATTTAATCACTGCTGGGTTTTTTATTTTTTGCTAAAAAAACAAAAAAAGACCGAAAATTTTGAAAAAAAAAAAAACCAAAACAGTTTCATAGTTTGTTATAAATTTTTGAAAACAGGTCATTTTTCTCTTCATTGATGTGCGCTGAGGAGGCTGCACTTGTGGGCACTGATAGGCTGCACTGATGGGTACTGATAGGTGGCTCTGAAGGGCACTGATAGGTGGTACTGAAAGGCAAAACTGATAGGTGGCACTGATGGGCATTGATTGGCAGCACTGGTGGGCATTGATAGGTGGCACTGCTGGGTAAAGGTAGGTGGCACTGCTGGGTACTGGTAGGTGGCACCGTGGGCACTGGTAGGTAGTACTGGTGGGAAATGATAGGTGGCACTGGCAGGGGGCACTGGTGGACACAGACAGCCATCTGCGGCTCTCTGTGTGAGGGACCGATGTCCCTCTGACAGAAGCCAGCGGTGATCAGCTTTTTTTTACCCTCACGCTGTCAGTGTGAGGGGAAAATAAATGATCACCGATCTTTTATTTACATCACGTGATCAGCCATCATTGGCTGACAGCTGATCACGTGGTAAGGGGCCGGGACCGACACCTTACTGCGATCTGTGATCAGCCGAGTCTCATAGACTCAGTGATCACAGAAAGCGTGGTGCACAGTCCCACAGGGATGCGCAAACAGCGCATGCTCGGAAGGACCTCTATTGAAGGCCTCCCGGCAAAGTAGATCCGCGCTGTAGCCGTCATTCGGCTATAGCGCGGATCTGAAGAAGTTAAGGTTTCTGTTGTTGGGGGCTAGGGGTTAAGTTTAAGAGGGAAACCCACTCCTGAAACATGTTGCCTAGGTAACTGTCATCTCCTGTCAGAGAAAGTGTTGCTCGACAAGCCTGTATGCCATGGGCTTCGGCTTGAAGCACATCCCTGAGTGTGAAAACATGTCTCCTCTTTCCTTAGCCTGTCAGCACTGCGTGTGATGAGAGAATTCCAGCTGAAACTGTCGTTCTCCCTGCACCACTGGCCATGGTGCCAGCTTTCATCCTCCCCGCTATGAGGCTGTGTACAATGCTCATTCCTTCTATTGACAAATGTGAGTACAGTTAATTTGGTTTTAATTAATTGCGCACGATCACGTGCTTCTCTGTTTTGTTTTTACTTTTATATTGTTTTCAAGTTTAGTGTATTCCCTTGTGCATGAAGGGTCCATGGATAGCTGCAGATCTTTCAATGTGGATTACACATGTGGGTAGGTGCAGTGCGATGTGGTAAAGAATAAACAAATGGAGTCCAAGCGCTGTAACAAGAATATATTGTGACAGGAGGCCAGCAATACCCAACAGACTCAGCGGGAAGGCAACTCGAATGGTAACGCTCACAAGTTGTTACAGCGATGAGACAGTATATTGAAGACTCAGAGATGCTGACAGTGTCTGTCTCGACGCATGGAATATGGCCTGGCAGGTCTGTACCCAAATTGGGAGGCTACTAGGAAGGGTGGCATGTTCCTGCACGTTCCCTACTCCTCTGGAACCTTTCCATGATGCTAAGCACTGTCCCTGATGGATGGGGGACCTATCCCCACTTTGACACTCGCAAAATGTGTGCCAAACAGGGGGAAGAGCCGGGGTCTTAAATAGACTCTGCTTGATGCAAGATGGCGACCAAAGTCACATGGTGTGCCAGCAATAAATAGAATAGATGCCTCCCTGTGACCAAGGAAACCACACAGGAGCTAGGTTTCCCTTGACTTCCTCCTCCATTGCCGCTGTGGAAAAATTAGACTGCATCTGCCTACACACACACATGAACTAATTGGTCTAAAGGCATATAGTGTGGAAAAGTGTTTGAGAGAGATTTTTCTGTGACTGTTAACTTTAAGGCCTCATACACACGGGCGTTTTTTGCAGCTCTCCATGTTATTCAATGGCCCTCTAAAAACGCCGGCGTTTGTGAGCAGTAGAGGGCGTCGACGTTAGTGAGCTGTTTCTAGAACGCAGGACCAGTGCGTTCTAAGGCTGTAGCGTTTTGGCTTTTACCGTCGTTTTTTGACGCCGACGTTTTTTGACGCCGACGTTTTTAGGTTGAAAAATAGCAGAGGACTGATTCTTTTTTAAAAACGTCTATTGACGCCGACGCTCACTAACGCCGATGCAAAACGCCGGTAAAAACGCAAATTTTTTCCAAAACGTCAGACTCGACATTTTTCCTATTTTTTCACAGACGCCCGTGTGTATGAGGCCTTAGAGTTCAGGTTAAAATTAGGGCTTATTGGGTTAAGTGACCAATTACGCTTTAACATTCAGATTAAGTGTCAAGGGTCTATTGCAAGAGTAAAAGCCGGTTCACACTGCAGCGGAGCGGCGCGACTTCGCGGCCCTTTCACATCTAGGCGAATTGTCAGGCGATTTGAGTCGCCTGACAATTAGCCTCAATGCTGTGCAAATGGGACCGTTCTAATAGGAGCGAATCGCTTCGCTACGCATTAGAAAAATGGTCCCTGCACTATTTTCAGGGCGATCTCAGGCGGCTTGCATTGACTTCTATGATAGAAGTCTCCTAGCAAGCCGCTTTGAGATCGCCTGGAGCGCCGCATCGCGCCGCTCCGCAAACGCTCCGCCCCGCTGCAGTGTGAACCGGCCCTTACATTAAGGTCATGCACACAGGACGTTTTTAGGCATTTTTACAGCTGCTGTTTTTAGCTTCAGACATTTTTTCCTACAGTCAATAAACTACCCATCATGTTATCCTATGGGTCCATGCACACATAGGCTGTTATCAAATTTTTTTAGCTGTTGTGTTTTTGAGCTGTAAAAAACCCCCAGGACTAGTGGGTTCTGAGAGACGTTTTTCAGCTGCAAAAACGCTCAAACGCTCAAAAATGCCGCTCACCAACGTTTTTGGACATTTTAGATCCATTGAGGATAAGAGAAAAAAAACGCTACTGCTCAAAAAGCGGCTCACCAATGTTTTTGGGCATTTTTGGTCCATTAAAAAAACGCTACTGCTCAAAAAAGCTAGTGCAAAACGCTGAAAGAAGCTGAAAAACTCACTACAAAGCTACTGGCATTATTAGAACTTTTTTTTTAACGTCCTGTGTGCATGAGGCCTAATAATTAAGTGTTAGGATTAATTATCAGGCTTATGTTTATGGTTTAGTTTCCAGTTAGTGGGCTGATTAACTGTTAAAAATGTAAGCATTATATTAACCACTTGCTTACTGGGCACTTAAACCCCCCTCCTGCCCAGGCCAATTTTCAGCGTTGTCAATTTTGAATGACAATTGCGCGGTCGTGCAATGCTGCACCCAAACAAAATTGTCCTTTTTTTTCCCCACAAATAGAGCCTTCTTTTGGTGGTATTTGATCACCTCTGCGGTTTTTATTTTTTGTGCTATGAACAAAAAAATAGCGACAATTTTTAAAAAAAAACAATATTTTTTACTTTTTGCTATAATACATATCCAAAAAAAAAGAACATTTTGGTAAAAAAAAATTGCAATAGGTAAATATTGATTGAGTTGCGCAAAAGTTATAGCGGCTACAAACTATGGAAATTGATTTATGGCGTTTTTATCATTATTTTTTTTTACTAGTAATGGCGGCAATCTGCGATTTTTATTGGGACAGCAACATTACGGCGGACATGTTGGACATTTTTGACACTTTTTTTTTGACCAATAACATTTATAAAGTGATCAGATCTAAAAATAGCCACTGATTACTGTATAAATGTCATTGGCAGGGAAGGGGTTAACACTAAGGGGGCGATCAAGGGGTTAACTGTGTTCCCGCATTGTGTTCTAACTATGTGGGGGCTGGGCTGGCAAAGACATAAAAGATCTAACTGATCCCAATTAGAGTTGAGCGAACACCTGGATGTTCGGGTTCTGCTGGTCCGTCCGAACTTCGGGAGAAAGTCCGGGTCCGGGTCCGGACGGAACCCGAACGATCGCACGGACAATGAAAGAGGGCTTCAAGCCTGCCTGGTCGTCTTGGGCTTGTAGGTCCACAAGCGAGTTGAGATTAACCCTAGTCAATCTAGAAAATACAGAAACGGTCGGGTCGGGGGTGTATCAATCTTGTGTTACGCCCTTGTGTCAATTGGGGAACTAGCGGGGGAATCACAATTGGGGAAGGGACGGTTACTGTAAATATGTCATTAGTCACCGATAAAAATCTAGACTAGTGAAATATTTACAATAACCAGTTTTTTTTTCACAGTTTTTACAGGTTGTACAGGCGGCATTACAACGACAGGGTTATTTTTAGCGTCTAACGGCGGTAATGATCATTTTTTTTTATTACTATTTTTGCGGTATTTAGTTAAAGGTATCAAACATCGGCGATATTGAAAACGCGTTGAGTTAGTTA
>BLSH010511829.1:1429566-1442121 GCA_018402905.1 Glandirana rugosa | reverse complement strand
TCCTCAGAGCAACAGCACAGACAGCAGTAGTAAAGTAATCTATCTCAGGATGCAGGATCAGGTCTTAAAATGGCTAAAATCTGTCCCTCACGCCGTCAGCTACCTTTCCCTATACTAACCCAAGGAGCATGTGACTGCAGCACTGTGACTCCAGCTTATAAAGAGGCTGGGTCACATGATGCACCGGCCAATCACAGCCATGCCATTAGTAGGCATGGCTGTGATGGCTTCTAAGGGCAAACCAGTGAAACGCTTGTTGATTGGCTGCCCTGCAGCTTCTCAACACGTGGAGTAAAATAGCAGAACCCCGGACCGAACCCGAACGATTTTTGAAATGTCCGGGTCCGGGTCCGTGCCACGGACACCCAAAAGTTCGGTACGGACCCGAACGTTACAGTCCGGGTTCGCTCAACACTAATCCCAATCACAGGGATCTGTAGATCTGTCATGTCCCCCCTCACAGACCGGGAAACTGCCGTGTTTACATCAGCGGTTCCCCGTTCTGCCTCTCTGTTAGAAAATTGCGGGTCTCCGGCAGACATCGAGTCCGCCTGACCCACGGGCATGCTCACACAGGCGGGCGCGAGAGTGCACCACAGGAATTTTTGGAACGTGCCGCAAGCACACCGCCCCAGTGTGAAAAGACACAATGGAATGAATGGGAGCCGATTTTCAGGCGCTTTGCAGAGGCTATTTCTAGCGCTAGAGTGCCTGAAAATCGCCCCAGTGTGAAAGGGGTCTTAGAATAGTTAAACTCTCCCCCTGCACAGTACACACCCCCTTTCATTATACAGCCCCCTTTACATTGCACAGCCCTCCTGCACTCGCAGAAGACCCCCAGTCTCCTGGGACAGCCCTGCCAGCGTACTCTAAAGTTAAAGAAAAATCACTGCCAGCCCCTTTTCATAGATCTCTCTTACATTATCAGTGTCCTTTTAAACTGATGCCTCTAAATTCCTTATTCGCTCCATTCTTTCATGGCCGGTCATGTGGCCGCTCTCCTCCTCCAAGCTATCGCTACACTCAGAGGAGGAGCGGGAGGAGGAAAGCGGCCAGAAAGAACTGAGCCATTTTTCAATGGTACTGTCATACTATAGCCCCAAGTTCCCGGCCAACCCCAGGCCTTGGCACTCGGGGCAAAAAATCCTAAATGAACAATACAAGACCAGGGGCTTTTTGGGGGCCCACTTGGGGCTATAGCCCGGGTCAGTCCCTCCCCCCTCCTGATGCCACTGCCCCAGTGGTGACACAGACAGCTATAAAAACTGACAAAGGTTCCACCAATTACTACTTTCCATACCTACAGTTAAAAAAATGTTTGGCCAATAGATACGCTCATTTTTTTAAGACTTCAAGACTTTAAAGCTCCATGCACACTAGTGTTTTTTATAAGCTCAAAAAAATGGTAGAAAAAAAACGCAGGACGAAAAATGCTGTGAATAGAATTTTTGTGCCAGCTTGTAGTAGCGTTTCAGTAGCTTTTAGGAGCGTTAGCGTTTTTACAATGCATGAAAAAAAAAAAACTCATAAAAAATCGTTAGGAGCTTTTTAGGTTTATAGGAACGTTCAGTGGTTTTCTGCTGAAAAAATGCTCCAAAAAATCCTACAAATACAATTATTTCTGCTCCTAGACACTGAAACTCAAAAAAAGCCTAATGTAGTGTGCATGGACACATAGGATAACACTATTTAGCTTCTACAAGCAGAAATAAAATGCTAATAGCTTTTAGTAGCGTAAAAAAATTATAGTGTGCCATGCATACAGTACTGACTTAAAAATCGCTGATACTACAGGAGTTTTGCATTTTGCCTGTAGAAACAGCTTAATGCTATCCTATGTGTCCATGCACATTAGGACGATTTCAGGCATATTTTATAGCAGAGTTCCGTTTTGAAGGAAGGTGACCCCCTGACATGGGTCCCAGGTCCACTTCCTCTCCTAGAGCCGCGGCTCCGGAAGGAAGTTCACCCCCCCGGTGATCTTCTGGGACACGTCACAGGTCCCAGAAGATACGCCGGTCATTAACAAGGCGCAGCAGTGCGCACCCGGCTTTGAAGCCAAAGCCGGGTGCCCACACTTGTGATGCCGGTGCCGCCAAGGGGGGGGGGAGAAGAGCGAGCCCTCGGGCGTCCACATTGCTGGAGCCTGGGACAGGTGAGTTTCCGATTATTAAAAGTCAGCAGCTACACTTTTTGTAGCTGCTGACTTTTAACTGGGTGGAACTCCGCTTTAAGCTTAATGTTTAGAAGAAAAAAAAAACACCCCTGGTTTGCATTTCTGATTGGAGCTTTCTGGCAGAAAAAACGCTAAACTCTCCTAAACTCTGTTAAACTCTGTACAAAAATGCTCTATATGAGCATTTTTCTCTGCCAGGGGAACTGGAATTGTTTCAAGCCCAGTGTGCATGGAGCCTTAGGGTTGCCTTAAGGGTTAGCTAAAGGTTAGAAGCTGGACATGGTAAAGTACTTCTTTTAACTTGAGTCCATGCTCTTGGTGCTGAAAGCAGATTTAACTCCAGGAAAAATGAAAGGTCGCTGTCACGTACCTGGCGGATGAGTCTGACTTATGCAGGGGTTCACCTCTCTTGCGGCCGTGGTTCGAGAATCCCTAATAGTGCAAACAGGGAGTTCAGGAGCACAGGGCGGCACGAGAGGTGGACTGGATCACTTGGTGGTGCGTGATGGTCCACTAGAGCTCGTGCGGAGCAGTAGAGTAGTCATGCGGTCCGGGCCGGCAACTGGCTGGCTAGGCGGTGCAAATGGAGCAGGCAGGCAGGGTCGGCAACGTGTGGGCAGCGAGGAACAGGTGGATCAGGCAAGAGAATAGTCGTAGACAGGCCGGGGGTCAGAGCAGGCAGAAATCAGCAAAGTCCAAGGAAAGCCGGGGTCACAGGTACAGGAAAAGTCTCTCAGAGGAGTCAGGCACAGGATCACTGGACCGCTGTAGAACAGCTACAGGGAGCAGTTTGCTTAAATGGGCCGTTTGACGCCATTGGCACGCATCGGCGCGCGCGCACGCGTACAGGCGGCCAAAACGGCCAGAAGAGGCTGATCCTAACAATGCCCCCCCCAAGGGGCAGCCTCCAGATGCCCAAAGGGGTTCTCCTAGTCGGGTCTCTCCTCCAGAAAGCACTGATCAGTTCATTTGCATGAAGGTTTTCCTCCGGCTCCCAAGAGTTCTCTTCCGTAGCCCTTCCACTTGACCAGGAATTGAGTGCTGCCTCCTCTTTTCCTACAATCGAGAATAGTCTCCACCTCAAATTCTTCCTCTCCATCCACCATGACCGGCTCTGGGGGCGCTGTACTACGCCCTGGGAAGGCGTCCGGAACTGTTGGTTTCAGCAGATTAACGTGGAAGACTGGGTGAATATGCATAGATGCAGGAAGGTTTAGCTCGTAAGCTACTCTGTTAATTTTCCTTTTGATAGGAAATGGTCCTATATATCTGGGGCCCAGTTTTTTAGAGGGGCAGGAGAGTCTCAGGTTCTTGGTGGACAGCCAGACCCGTTGGCCAACTTGCAACTCCAGTTCCCCCAGTCTCCCTCTGTCAAAGTTCCTTTTACTGGTGGCCTGGGTTGGGCGAGGGTCTCCTGCAGGAGCTTGCTGTTCCTTCCCAAAAACTGAGTCATGTCCTGCACAGCAGGTACGGGGCTCTCTGAGGCCAAGTCGGGCAGAAAGGTAGGATGGTAGCCAAGATTCGCCCAGAAAGGGGACTGCTTGGTAGCAAAATGGACAGAGTTACTGTAGGCAAACTCGGCTACGGGTAGGAGGGAGACCCAGTCGTCCTGAGTGTAGGAGGAGTAGCACCGCGAGTATTGTTCTAGGGTCTGGTTGGTCGTCTCGGTCTGCCCATTGGACTGGGGGTGGTAGGCTGAGGAGAAGGCCAACTCGATACCCAAAGTAGCGCACAGAGACCTCCAGAAGTGGGAAGTGAACTGCACTCCCTGGTCCGACACAATGTTGTTCGGAATTCCATGTAAGCGGACCACCTTCTTTATGAAAGCTTCTGCGGTTTCTGTAGCTGAAGGGATGCCCTTCATTGGGACAAAATGGGCCATTTTTGTGAGCCGGTCCACAACCACCATAATTGCATTGCATCCTGTGGATAATGGTAATTCAACTATAAAATCCATAGCAGTCTGGGACCATGGTCGTTCCAGGATGGGTAGCGGGTTAAGTAGTCCCCAGGCCTTAGATTTCTCCGTCTTATTCCTATTGCAAACAGGGCAGGCGGCCACGTAACTCTGACAATCCTCTTTCAGCTGAGGCCACCAGAATGACCGGGAAGGTAGCTCTGTTGTCTTATGACCACCAAAGTGCCCAGCCATCTTGGTGTCATGGCATAGTCCAAGGACTACCGAGCGGAGTTCCTGGGGGATGTACAGCCTGTTTTCCCACAACCACAATCCCTCTTTTAATGTACATCGAGGGTCCGGTGGTTCGCTAGGGCCGGTGCAAGATTTCCGGATTAGGGTCAAAAGGTCTTCCTGGGTAAGCAGGAAACTGTGAGCAGGAAGGATGGTATCTGGTGGGGAAATGTCCTCTGGGACATGGAACATCCTTGACAGAGCATCCAGCTTTACATTCTTTGCCCCGGGCCTGTAGGTGATGTGAAGCTGGAAACGACTGAAGAACAGTGCCCACCTTGCCTGTCGGGGTTTCAACCTTTTAGCCGTCTGCAGCTACTCAAGGTTTTTATGGTCAGTAAAAATCAATACCAGGTGAGCCGCCCCTTCCAGGAGGTACCGCCATTCCTCCAAAGCCGACTTGATTGCCAGCAATTCCCTGTCCCCGACATCATAGTTTCTTTCTGGTGGAGATAGGCAATGGGATGGAGTGAAGCCTTTGGGCCTCGCCTCTGTGAGAGGACGGCTCTCACTGCCGTTTCAGAAGCCTCTACCTCCAAGATATATGGTAGAGTGGGATCAGGGTGTTTAAGGATGGGAGTGGTAAACAGCTCCTTGAGCCAGGAGAAGGCGTCTTGGGCCTCAGGAGTCCAGCAGAAACGTGAGTCCTTTTTAGTGAGTTGGGTTATTGGGGCGATGATTGCAGAAAACCCCTTAATAAATTTCCGATAAAAGTTTGCGAACCCAAAAAAATCGCTGGACTCCCTTCCTATCGACTGGGACGGGCCACTCCAGGATGGCCTAGACCTTTTGGGGATCCATGGTAATTCCAGCCGTAGAAAGATGAAACCCCAGGAAGGAAATACTGGCACATTCGAAGGCACATTTTTCCGCCTTAGCATAGAGGCCATGCAGCTGCCTCCGATGCTCTTCCACAGAGAGGGGGAGAAAATTAAGATGTCGTCCAGATATACGACTAGGAACTGATCCAAAAAGTCACGGAAGATGTCGTTCACTAGGTGCTGGAAGGTCGCTGGGGCGTTACACAACCCGAAGGGCATGACAAGATATTCATAATGTCCGAACCGCATCCAGAAGGCGGTCTTCCACTCATCCCCTTCCCGGATGCGGATGAGGTTGTAAGCCCCGCGTAAGTCCAGCTTAGTTAAGACAGCTGCAGTACCTAGTCTCTGGAAGAGCTCTGGGACCAGGGGCAGCGGGTACCGGTTTTTGATAGTGATCCGATTGAGCTCACGATAGTCAATACAGGGCCGGAGGGAATGGTTCTTCTTTTCTACGAAGAAGATTCCGGCTCCGGTCGGCGAGGTGGATGAAGCCCTTCTTCAAGTTCTCGTCCAAATAGTTTTTAAGGGTGGCTAATTCCACCTCAGACAGGGGAAATATCCGACCGAACGGAACCTCTGCACCCGGTAGGAGGTCGATTGGACAATCGTAGGACCGATGCGGAGGGAGGACCTCAGCCCCCTTCTTACTGAATATGTCCAGGTACTCATGGTAGCGTGCGGGAACAACCGCATGGGATTCCGGATCGACATCTAAATAATCCAGGCTGAGCACGGCTGAGGGGTTCTCCGGCCGCTGAGGCAGGCAGTGCTGGGAGCAGTAGGAGGAGGAGAACACCCAGTCAATCTGGGGGTTGTGAGTCTGGAGCCAGGGGAGACCCAAAATAATTGGGTACAGAGGGGACACAATGGCAACCAGCAGCAGAAACTCAGCGTGTCCCCCTTCTGTGGTGGTAAACACCGGGGTGGCCTCCTGGGTGACCGTGCCTGATTTAATGTTCGACCCATCAGCTAGCCGGATGACCATGGGGGGTTCCTTAGGTCAGAGTGGGATCTGGTGATGCGCTGCAAAGGCAAGGTCCACGAAGCAGCTACATGCATCCAAATCGAGAATAACCTGCACCAGGATGGTCCCACTGGGGAGCTGGAGGGAGACTGGAAGCACCAGGTGGACCTTGTCGCTAGGCAAGTACATCAGGCCATCTGAGGAGTTGGTGGTGCCTTTACCCGCCTTGGTGGGGCAGTTCCTTATCAGATGCAATACCCCCACAATATAGGCACAAGTTCTGGGACATGCATCTCAGGCGTTCGTCGGGAGTAAGAGGCGGGCATGGAAGCCCGGTTTGCATGGGTTCTGATTGGTCCAGAGAGGAGGCAGCTGGGCTTGGGACCGAGTAGCTGGGGACTCCGGGTGGTGTCTTGGTCGGGCAGCCTGGCCCGGTGGATCTCTCGGCCGCGTGTTCCCACAGATGGCGATCAATCTGGATGGCCAGATTGACCAGGGCGTCGAGGCTGTGCGGGACCCCGACGCGAGCCAGCTCATCCTTGAGTGACTCCGAGAGACCCTGCCGGAATCGATAACTGAGGGCCGCATCGTCCCAGGCAGTGTCCGCACTCCACCGCCGGAACTCTGACACATACTCCTCCGCTGGGCGATGGCCCTGCTGCAGGGCACGGAGGGCTGCCTCCGCTGTGGTAGCCTGGTAGGGGTCTTCATACAGTTGGGCCATTGCCTGGAAGAACCGGTCCAATCTGGTGGTCTCTGGGGCTTTCCGCTCCAGGAGGCGGTGGGCCCAGGCTTGAGGACCTTCCCGAAGGAGAGAGACTACAAACCCCACTTTAGTGGCTTCCAGCAAGAAAGTACGGGCTGGAGTGCAAAGTACAGGTTACAAGAGTTGCGGAAGGCCCGGAACTTCCGGCGGTCTCCTGAAAAGCGTTCAGGCATGGGCACCTTGGGTTCATTCGGCAGTGGGACCATGGTGCGGGCATCCGGAGAGCCAGACCCGGTGGATACTGAAGTAGCAAGTCCCTGTACCCTTTCTTCCAGACGGGTCTAGTCATCCTGAAGGGTCTGGATGGCTTGGGTGAGCCCTGCAAGGTGCACGCACAGCTCATAAATGGGAGAGGTCCCCTGCACAGACTCGGGCATGGCTGTCTGTTGCTGTCACATACCTGGCGGACGAGTCTGACTTATGCAGGGGTTCCATGGTTCGAGAATCCCTAATAGCGCAAACAGGGAGTTCAGAAGCACAGGGGGGCACGAGGGCTGGACTGGATCACTTGGTGGTGCGTGATGGTCCACTAGAGCTCGTGCTGAGCAGAAGAATAATCGTGTGGTCTGGGTCGGCAACTGGCTGGCTAGGCGGAGCAAATGGAGCAGGCAGGCGGGTGGTCAGGTGCAGGCGGGGTCGGCAACGTGCGGGCAGTGAGGTACAGGTGGATCAGGCAAGAGAATAGTCGTAGACAGGCCGGGGGTCAGGGCAGGCAGAAATCAGCAAAGTCCAAGGAAAGCCGGGGTCACAGGTACAGGAAAAGTCTCTCAGAGTCAGGCACGGGACCACTGGAACGCTGTAGAACAGACAGCATTTGCTACAGGGAGCAGTTTGCTTAAATGGGCCGTTTGGCGCCATTGGCACGCACGGGCACGCGTTCATGTGCACAGGCAGCCAAAACAGCCAGAAGAGGCTGATCCTAACAGTCCTCATGCTTCATTTCTTTACACCACAATCAACAATTGTATTACACTCTTTTGACCAAAAGTACTATTCTTGTTCCAATCTTGGCAGAGGTTGTCAAATTATACTTTTATACAATTAACTTTTGTTCACTAATACCAAAAAGCAATGATGATGGGCAAGTAACGGATCCCATTATAACAATCACTCTTTACTTTACTGTAGTCAGAGTAGCACAAAACATCTAACGATTTGTGATGGCTTACTACATTTTTCACATCATCATTACTCATGGCCCTGCTTTTTTGTATATGCCCATTGGAACTTTCCTGTGTCATTGCATAGAAGTTAATATATTTCTTTACAGAGACAGAAATATTCTGTAAATGTGCTCTGATTTGTAACAATGAATCCTTAGCAGACTAATTAAAGCTTTAAATGTTAGTCTATATGCAGGATGGAAATGCTTTCAGGTGTTGGAGAGAAATTACTGAGCCTTTCTTGTGCTTGGCTGGCCTTCCGCATATGTTCCTTTTGGCTGACAAAGAAGGGAAGCTACAGTACAATTGTGCACATTGGGATTCAGGCAGTGTCTTCTGGTGTGCATATATTTATATTAGAAGTAAGCATACTGTTCTCCAGGAAATTGCCTTCTCTTTATAATTAAAAAGCGAGAAGAAAGGTCTAGGGGAGATTGCTAGAGCTACAGATTAGAATATGTTAAATCTCATAACACCATAACTAGGTCATCACCCAGACACCCTGATCTATGGCTTCTTTAACCACTTCAATACCAGGCACTTATACCTCTTCCCGCCCAGACCAAGTTTCAGCTTTCAGTGCTCTCACACTTTGAGTGACAATTACTCAGTCATGCTACACTGTATCCAAACAAAATTTTTATCATTTCCTTTCTCACAAATTGAGCTTTCTTTTGGTGGTATTTAATCACCCATGGGTTTTTTATTTTTTGCAATATAAGCAAAAAAAAGAGCGAACATTTTGAAAAAAAACCCTTTTTTTTAGTTTCTACTGTAAAATTTTGCAAAAAAAGTCATTTTTCTTCATACATTTGGGCCAAAAATGTATACTGCTACATATCTTTGGTAAAAATAACCCAAATTAGTAGATATTATTTAGTCTGTGTGAAAGGTATAAAGTCTACAAGCTATGGTGCAAATCACTGAAAATTTACCACATCTGATCACACCTGGTGTACTGACATCCTATCTCATTTCTTGAGACCCTAACAAGTCAGGAAAGTACATATACCCCCAAATGACCCTTTTTGGAAAGTAGACATGGTATTTAGTAAGAGGCATGGTGAGTTTTTTCACGGTTTCATTTTTTCCCACAACTCTTTGCAAAATTAAGATTTTTTTTGGTCACAAAATTGTCATTGTAACAGGTTATTTCTCTCACATGGCGCATACCACAAATTACACCCCAAAACACATTCTGCTACTTCTCCTGGGCATGGCAATACCACATGTTTGGGACATTTTCACAGCCTGGCCACATACAGAGGCCCAACATTGACGTAGCACCTTCAGGCATTCTACAAGCATAAATTGCACATCTCATTTCTCAACCACCTATTACACTTTTGAAGGCCCTGGAGCAACAGGACAATGCAATTATCAACAAAACGACCCTGTTTTATAAAGCTAACACCCCAAAGTATAATCTATGAGGCATAATGAGCCTTTTGAATGGTTCATTTTTTTTCAGAAGTTTTTGGAAAATGTGGAAAAAAATTAAAACTCATTTTTTTTTTTACACAAAGTTGTCAATTTATAAAATATTTCTATCACATAGCATGTACATAGCAAAAATGACACCCCAAAATACATTCTGCTACTCCTCCTGAGTATGGCGATACCACATGTGTGAGACTTTTACACAGCCTGGCCACATACAGAGGCCCAACATTGAAGTAGCACCTTCAGACGTTTTACAAGCATAAATTGCACATCTCATTTCTCAACCCCCTATTACACTTTTGAAGGCCCTGGAGCACCAGGATAATGGAATTGCTCACATAATGACCCCATTTTAGAAAGCAAACACCCCAACGTATAATCTATGAGGCATAATGAGTCTTTTGAACAGTTCATTTTTTCCAGAAGTTTTTGGTAAATGTGGAAAAAAAAATGAAAACAGATTTTTTTACACAAAGTTGTCCATTCATACGATACTGTATTTCCAACACACAGCATATACATAGCAAAAATGACACCCCAAAATACATTCTGCTACTCCTGAGTATAGCGATACCACATGTGTGAGACTTTTACACAGCCTGGCCACACACAGAGGCCCAACATTGAAGTAGCACCTTCAAGTGTTCTAGGAGCATAAATTACACATATAATTTTCTGACTACCGATCACATTTTTGAAGGCTCTTAATATTTCTCACACATAGCATGTACATACTAAATAACAAAAGATTACCTGTTTTAGTTTAGTTTTAGTTTTAGTAGTGCAGTGGTCCATAGAGGAGAGCATCGGTCCAGGCAGCAGGCAGGAATACTGTCCATAGTTAGTACAGGCAGAGATACTGTCAGCACAGCCAAAGCATTGGTTCCAGGTACCAGGCAGAGATGTCCAGGCAGAAATACTGTCCATAATCAGTAGAGGCAGCAGGCAAATATATGGTCAACAGAGCCAAAGTATTGGTCCAGGCAGCAGGAAGAAACATGATCTATAAAGTCCTGGGTCATTACATGCCACGATATGGTCAGCACAGCCAAAGCATTAGTCCAGGCAGCAGGAAGAAACATGGTCCATAAAGTCCATAAAGTCCTGGGTCATTACAGGCAGCAATATGGTCAGCACAGCCAAAGTATTGGTCCAGGCAGCAGGAAGGACCATCAAGCTTGGCGACGGGTAGAGGCTTCTCCCATCAAATCTCTTTGAAGCCTCTGGGAAATCAGACCCTGTTCTGGGAACACAGAAAACCAAAAACTGGTTTTCTCTACTCAGAACGCTTTTCAGGAGCCCCTCACATATGTGAGACCCCTATGTACTAAAGTAGAAGGGCAAAAAATCAGTCCAAGTGGCAGGCAAAAGACATGGTCAATTAACAGGCCGAGGTCGGTGCACGTGGAAGTCAGAAACATGGTTTAAAACTGCAGGCAAAGGCATCATCGGTAAATAGGCCGAGGTCAGTGCACGTGGTAGTCGGAAACATGGTTTAAAAGGGCAGGCAAAGACATCGTTGGTAAACAGGCCAGGGTCAGTTAACGTGGCAGGTAGAAATGTGGTAGCAGGCAAATGATCTGCACAGGTTGAAACAGGGAAATGGTAGTCTTAAAAATAAGGGGAACTAATATCTGATGGAAGTGTGATAAATTCTGAATCAATCTCCGATGCACAGGACAGGTTGGGAGAGACATTGGGGGCAATAGTAACTGGTGTCTCTTCTAATTCCTCCTCTGCTGCATACATGACATTTCATCTGGCATCTTATTCTGGATTCTGTGTGGGGCGTGTTGTAGGGAAAATTTTGCTCATGAAGCCCACTCACACTATCAGAGCGAATGTTTCCTGGGGCGGGTCCTTGTTGGTAAATGAGGGCAGTGACAAGATCTTCAATATATTTGAAGTAGGTGATAGGTTGGTTTTGGGATGATTTTTGGAAGCAGACAAATGAATTAAACAGGGCCATATGAAAAAGATGAAACACCACCTTCTTGAGTGAGAGCAATAACATCAAATTTAACACACCTGCTCCCCACTCACACCTGAGACCTTGTAACACTAATGAGTCACAGGGAAGGAAGGAAAATTGCTAATTGGGCCCAATTTGGACATTTTCACTTAGGGGGGTGTAATCACTTTTGTTGCCAGTGGTTTAGACATTAATGGCTGTGTGTTGAGTTATTTTGAGGGGACAGCAAATTTACACTGCTATACAAGCTGTACACTCACTACTTTACATTGTAGCAAAGTGTAATTTCTGCAGTGTTGTCACATGAAAAGATATAATAAAATATTTCCAAAAATGTGAGGGGTGTACTCACTTTTGCGAGATACTGTACATATTTATATACCTGTATGTTTGTTCATACTGGTTCGAAAGGAACACTTCCAGACCCCCAAATGCATTACTTGATCTCTTATCTTTAAGTGTGGTAAATAGAACTTCTATTTTGTGTAAGGTCAAGTGAGACTTTTAGTTGGAACTGTCTCCTCACATACAGTACATATGACAGAACCTGGCCAATAACCAAGACCACTGCTGTCACTTGGCATGTCACATTCTCCCTCATGCCCAGAAATACTGGTTATTTCACTTGCTCCTGCCAGCTGAGTGACAAGAGAGTGAAAAAAAAGTGAGGAGGGCTTTAAAGCAGTGGCGTCACTAGGCGGGTGCGGGGGGTGCGGCCTGCACCAGGGTGACACCCACAAAGAGGTGACACTAGAATACGGGAGGCAGAGAGTCCTGGGTCCCGGAGGCAGGACAGTTTTCAATGTAACACCTGTGCTGCGCACCCCGCTGTCCCTGAGGCCCTGCTCTGTCTCACTCTCACTGCACTTGCCTCCTATCACAGGCACGCTGCCTGGAGAGTTTCTTGCACAGACTGTCACTCTCCGGGCAGCGTGCTTGTGATAGGAGGCAGCTACAGTGAGAGTGAGATAGAGCAGAGCCAGAGTCTCACTCAGGGACAGCGCAATGTGTGGTGCCGGTTGACGAAATTTCGGGAGGAGTGAAAAAAAAGTGAGA
>BLSH010511829.1:1407423-1427065 GCA_018402905.1 Glandirana rugosa | reverse complement strand
TTCTCAGTTCACGGGCAGTTATTTTGCGCCTTGGTTTTTCCACACGCTTCTTGCGACCCTGTTGGCTATTTTGAATGAAACGCTTGATTGTTCGATGATCACGCTTCAGAAGCTTGGCAATTTTAAGAGTGCTGCATCCCTCTGCAAGATATCTCACTATTTTTGACTTTTCGGAGCCTGTCAAGTCCTTCTTTTGACCCATTTTGCCAAAGGAAAGGAAGTTGCCTAATAATTATGCACACCTGATATAGGGTGTTGATGTCATTAAACCACACCCCTTCTCATTACTGAGATGCACATCACCTAATATGCTTAATTGGTAGTAGGCTTTCGAGCCTATACAGCTTGGAGTAAGACAACAGGCATAAAGAGGATGATGTGGTCAAAATACTCATTTGCCTAATAATTCTGCACACAGTGTATAGCTTTTTTGTTTTTTTCTTAGGTGCTATGATGTGGAGGAGAGTGAAAGATACAATTGGCTGGACATAAAGGATTCTATTTAAAAGATAATAGTGCTGTGATCCTCCTGGCATTTGGAATTCCATTTAACCACTTGCCTACAGAGCACTTTTACCCCCTTCCTGCCCAGG
This sequence comes from Glandirana rugosa, assembly GCA_018402905.1. Classification (NCBI taxonomy): domain Eukaryota; kingdom Metazoa; phylum Chordata; class Amphibia; order Anura; family Ranidae; genus Glandirana; species Glandirana rugosa. The sequence goes on along the minus strand of BLSH010511829.1, from coordinate 1,426,472 downwards.
CCAATTGTCAGCTTTCAGCGCTGTCACACTTTGAATGACAATTGTGTGGTCATGTAACACTGCACCCATATGAAATTTTTATCATTTTTTTTCACACAGAGAGCTTTCTTTTGATGTTATTCAATCACCACTGGGTTTTTTTATTTTTTGCTAAACAAAGGAAAAAAACTTTTTTTTCATAGTTTGATATAAAATTTTGCAAACAGGTAGTTTTTCTCCTTCACTGGTGTGCGCTGATTAGGCTGCACTGATGGGCCCTGAAGAGGCGGCAATGGTGTGCACTATTGAGCAGGCAACGATGAGGCTGCACTGATGGGCACTTATAGGTGGCACTGATAGGCGGCAATGATAGGTGACACTAATGAGGAGACATTGATAGACACTGATTGGCAGTACTGATGGACACTGATTGGCAGCACTCATGAGCATTGATTGGCAGCACTGGTGGGCACTGTTGGGACTGCACTGATAATCAGTGTCCTTGTCCCTTTAACACAAGCCAATTAGCGGTTCTCTTTTTCAACAGCGTGAAGAAGAAAAACCAATAACAGGCTTGTGTTTACTTCCATGATCAGTATTGGACACAGCTGATCACATGGTAAAGGGCCCCTGTGATTGGCCCTTTACCCCGACCTGTGATTGGCTGAGTCTGAATGACTCAGTGATCAAAGAGCGCGCCACCTGCACACAGCAGGGGGTGTGCACGGTAGTGCACATACGGAAGGACGTCCATGTACACCCTCCCTGCAAATTAAGCTCATGCTGTAGCCGTCTTTCAGCTATAGTACAAGCGGGAATTCCTTTTAAAGGTGACTGAAGCTGTGATCTGCCAGGCAGGCAGAATTCCATTTAAAGGGGATTTGAGCTGTTTTTGACCTTACGTTCTCTGTGGGTCAAATATATCAGATGAAAACACAACTGGTGTTGGGATTGCACTGAATTTGGAAGAGTGGAGGATTGGACACAATTTGCAAGGGTGAAAACATATTAAAGGAAGAGGCACATGCACTGATCACTTGGGACTGTGCTTTTATATATATTTATTTATATTTATAGTCACATATATCAAAGTATTTGTTGTATGGAGATACAATGTTTGATTTTTTAATCTAAACAATATCTTGCTTTTAAAGAAATAATTTTAATCTGTATCTCATTGACAACATCTATTCCAAGTGTTTAAACGTTTACAAACTGCATTTCTGTCATTTCTATATACTCGGTCAAAACTGTTTTATAATTACAATTTTCTATTTCTATAATGTATTCTTGTACTGCGCAGGAAATGCACAAACTAAATGATATGGTTGAATTTACAGGTACATTAGGTTTCGAGTAAGAAAAGTCTTGCAGTCTGGAGCCTAAGGCAAATGGAGATAAAGTAAGCCAGTCAGTCTCATTGAGAATAGAAGCTTAGATTTAACCCTGGATTTCTTTTTTTCCACTTCAAAGTCAAAACCAGAGTCACAAGATTTTTCCTTCTACTCTGGGAGAGTTGTGCTATTGCCTCTGGGGTACCATTCTCATTTAGGATGATAAGGCTATGAGATGCTAGGAACAGGAAGCTACAAGCTGCGTGTACATATGTTACAAGTAAGTCCTTGGTTGTGGTCTGTTACACACATCACAACATATATTTACAATCCACAATGTAATTGGATGGTACTGTTATATCAGGGTTATATAACTTACCTAAAACATATGAAAATATAAGTGTAAACTTAAAAAAATCAAAATGTTGATAAACTATTTCAGCAAAGCTTTGCTAGGACGTTACTGCGGTCCAGGACTCTAGCAGGAAGATCTAACCCCACCTGCAACTCAGCAGTAAAGCACAGGCTCAGCCGAGCTTTTCAGCTAAGGTACTATTGTCACTGACTTTAAAGTGGAAGTCACCCAATACAATTTTCCCCATTTAAATAATCAGCCCATACTCTATAAATCGCTGTCTCCAGATCTCTTCTAATCTGCTTACTTTTCCTGCAATCCGTCGCTGTTCAGTTCTATGACATCACCGGTGCATGCGCAGAATGTCCCCTGTTTATGGCCTGCTTATCGTGCTAATAGTCCTCTGTCGTGGCTCTGTCATGTCCTCTCTGCGGCATTGCTGTGCAATCCCGCGAGAGTACAGACCCATTCAGTTTCCTGTTTACACCCCCATGGGACTTGTCACATCACAGGGGGTGTAACCATCTGTGCATAGCATAGGACAGGAGCGAGGAGCTCAGCTGACAGGGTTGCCACAGTAATCCGGAATGAAAACGAGGCTTGGCTAAAACCTCACTGGGCAGGTGCAAGATTATGCCAGGGAGAAACAGAAAGGGCGGAAGCTGACACCGCTGCTGCCTCGGAAGACAATATACAAGATGGCTTCAGACATGAAGGAAGAAAATAAAAAGCACACCAAACAACAGTAAGAAACATCCAAAGGGATAACTAACTAGGCAGAATGTAATGGAAAGCTTTATTATGCTGGCTGCATTGAGAAGGAGCACCCAAGGGGCAGAGTATACTTCCTCTTTAATTTGTCTGTCATGTACCTGGTGGAGATCAAACTGGAAAAGGAGCTTCTCTTGCACCTCTGTGGATCACCAGACAGGGATCAGAGTACAGAACATGGTCTGATCAACAGACAGGGACATAATCAGGACACAAGCCTAAAGGTTATCAACAGCTGGGCAGCGAAGTACAGAAAAATAGGGCAGAAGCGGAGTCAGGGCACGAGCCAATGTCACAACATGTAGTCAGGAATGCAGAGACAGGTCAGGGCCAAGCCAGGTCAGGCACAGAAGCCAAATATAGCAGGTCAGGGCCCAGGTAAAGCCAGAACTAGTTGAAGACGACTCAGCAATCTATTTATGTCCCAATCTGACTTAAATAGGTTGTTTGGCACCAATGCCAGTGCCGAGCGTGTGTAAGCGCATGCACCTCTTAAAGTGAATGCAAATACATTTGCGTGTGCATGCTAGTGCACATTTTGCAGAATTATGAATATGCGCACGAGCAGGGCTACTGTTATAAACCACAGGGCCCCATACAGCCAACCTGACAGAGCCCTCCCAAACAAACACAGTTTATTATGTTTCAGTTGTGAATGACCACAGAGACTGAGACCAGTACCGATCACTCATTGTGTTCATTCAGGAAAGGATGGGGCTGGTAAATTACATTTTTTTTTTTTTTACTATAGTTTATTAAAAGTTTTGCAGTGTACAATACAGCAGTAATACAGAAGTATAAGAAATGTGACACAATTAACTTAATAATGTCAAGACTGATAATATAAACATCAGTTGTTATGTCACTTTATCCAATATGACTGTTGGTAATTCCCAAATTAACGAGTTTCCAAAAAGGAACTCAAAAAAAAAAAGGGAAAAAAAACACAGCAGGTATTTGATGTTATAGGGAAAAATATTTTTTTAGTTATTAGCACAGGCTTATCACTCCTCGACAACAGTGCAGTGTTCTGCAGACTCCATCTAGGCTGACACTATACCCTGAGGTGAAGGTGCTAGCTATTATCCAGGATCACACATGTTTCAAGAGCTCACTCCATTGCCCCCATATTTTCTCAAATTTATTGGGACATCTTCTGGCCTCATATGTGAGTTTATAGATCGGTAGCGCTTGGTTAACTAGATTTATCCATAGGTTAATAGTGACAGGTGTAGTATGTATCCACTGCAGCACCACCATTTTCCTAGCATAGAATAATAAAAAGTGTAGGAATTGTTTTTGGTATGAATTTAGGTCAATGTCTTCAAATATAGCCAAAATACACCATTTGGGGCTATAGACATTCGGGAGTTCGAAATTGGTGAGTGAGTAGTATTTGACCAAAACAGTCAAATTTTTTGGCAGCTCCAAAGCATATGCAAAAGAGTACCTGTGTCTTTGCTGCACTTGTGACAAATGGAGCTGTTCCTCCTTCACATCTGAAAGAGCCGCAATGGAGTGTAATACACCCTGTGAAAGATACGTAACTGTATCATCCTATCCTGTGCTGATATAGTGGTGACAAAATATGTATTAATAAGTTCCTCCCAGTTTTCATCCGAGAGATCCGGCACATCCAATGACCATTGGGATCTCAGGGATTGCATCCGGGTGCTTTTGTGTTGCCCTAAACCCCATAGTATGAGGAGATTAGTCCAGTATGTTCTGGTTGTAGGAGTGCTTTTTCTAGTGTGGAGTTCTGAAAGGTGATCCCCCTGAGGCCCAGTTGTGCCCCAGTTGTATGTTTCAACTGGAGGTAACGGAAGGACCACCGCTGTGAGAGCCCAAATTCTCGTTGTAATTCAGAGAACGTTTTAAAATGACTTTGTTCATACAACTGATGTATGTATTTTAACCCCCTTGATGCCCAATGGTGTGTGCATCCGGGAGGGTCTGAAAATGAGGGAGTGGGTAAATGACATATTTACTGGACCTTACCCTACTCTCCATCCTAAAGGATCCTATTGTGTGCTTGCAGCTGCCGGCGGAAAGGAAAGGAGGGAAGCCAGAGGCACTGTAGGGGTAGGGGGGAGCACACAGGGGGCTTGGGCAGCAGGGGTAAACATATGATGCACAGAGAGGATGATTAGTGCGGTAGGGGGGGCAATTACTGGAACTGATCTCCTGTATGGCTCTCTGCAGCAGCTGAAAGCCAGTGGAGGGAAGATGCAAGCTTTCAGCTGCTGCAGAGCCAGGGGATCATTCCAGTAATTGCCCCACCCCCCACCCACCACGCCGATCACTCTCTCTGCCCACATCCGATTTACCCTGCTGCCTGGGCCCCCCTGCTGGCCCAGGCCCCATACAGGAGGACCAGTGCTACCCCGTTATCCATGGCCCTGTGCATGAACATGCAACTACTTTTTGCTCCAATACATACTGTTTTTTTTTTAAATTATTAAAGGTGTCCTCGTGTTCAGTTTTCAGGGATCCCCAGCTAAAATTATTTTATCTACAGCTTACAGTACATTAAAGTACGCCTGTATATATAGTAATAATTAAAAAATAAGCAAAGTGGCTTATTTAGTATTATTTGACAACCAGAGCTGATCTTGTATTTAACACCCTCCTGCGCTATATGACAAGATTATTTTCAGTAATAGTCAGTGAGGTTGGCCACAAAAGAAACACATACATTGTAGATTGTAGTTTTCTCTTAAATTAATGGTCAGTGGTGATGAGCAAATCTACCCAGGTTCAATTGGCGGGGACATTTGGTGAACTCATTGTAAAGTTCACAAGTTGCAATCACATTGCAAATTTAATGCAAACCTTTTTGGAGTCAATGGGAGGCAAATCTTGAAAATCAATTTTCTCCATTCTTGTAACTAAAAGTCAAAGGATTAACAAACAAAGCACATAGGGAGACTGGGATACTGACAGGGGAGACATGTGCCAATGCAAAAAAAATTTGAATATCATTCAGAAGGGAGATGGCCCTCCATTTCATATAACTTTCAGGGTGACATGGGAAAAACATAAATTCTCCAAATGACATGCTGTAGAGATGCCTTTAAGCTAAAGGTGGGGGGGTTACAGAACAATGCAATTCTCAGTGGCAGCATCAACAACATCGTATTCTGGCATCATATCATTTGTATGTGTAATAATTGTTTAAATTTTACATTACTATTAGAAATATTACTCAGCGCCCCTATCTGATGAATTTTAACTTCATAAAATATCTATTTTTAGGTAGTTTTTGCTGCAAGACATGATTTTTAGCAGTAATAGACCAGAATAGAGTGGTAGTAAACAGAACAGATCTAAAATCTATCAAACGGTTTACACTTCAAAGTAAAATAAAGATACATCCCTCAATTTCATGATAATTACCAAACAGTGGCAAAATATGTTTAACTCTTTTGCTGCTGCTGACAGATATTATAAGTCAGTAGTAGCAGGGGGTTTATCACATGCTCCTGGTCAGGGCCACTGATAGGGGGATACAGCCAGCCCACCTGTGGGGGGGCCTGGAGCACACAGGGGGGATTAGTGACAGATGACAATTGCGTCTCTTTTCCTGCAGCAGATGAACATTGCTCTCCTTCCCTCTCCCTTGCTACAAGCTTTTATCTGATAAGAAAGAGACAGTCGTCCCTCACTAATCCCCCTCCCTGTGTGGGCCCCCCTCCTATCAGCACTGGAGTTTGTTATCTCTCTAACTTAGGCTCCATGCACACTGGCTTAAAAAAAAACATTGCTTCTACAGAAGTTTAGTGTTTTGCCTGTAGAAGCAGCTCAATGTTATCCTAGGTGTCCATACACATTAGAATGATTACAGGCATATTTTAAGCTCAACAATTAAGAGGCAGAAAAAAAAACCCTTCTGGTTCTCCTAAACTCGTCTAAACTTTGTACAAAAAATGTTCAATATGAGTGTTTTTTTTCTGCCAAGTGAACTGGAGTTTTTTTTTAAGCCCAGTGTGCATGGAGCTTAACTTTTTTTCTCCCTCTGTTCCTCGGATCCCGGAGCCTGTATATTTTTTTCATCTCATCTTCATTTTTATTTATTAACTCAGTTTTATCTTTTAGATTCAGCAGGAATTCTGTGAGTTATGTTGTATTTGTGTCTGCTAAAAGTTTTATTGTATTTTTAACGAAATAATACTTTCTTGGGGAGGGCCCTGTCAAATAGTCTGTACTGGGCCCCGCGATTTCTATCAGCACCCCTGCTCCTGGTTGCTGTAGCTTGTAAGTATCACAAGCTGACTGCTTTCAGATATCTGTGCAGCCTTTGGATCACTTCAATGGGCCACTGGAAAACACAACCCCCTCAGCAAGGAAGCAACATATATTATGTCACTTTCCATTTTGGCTGTGACATTCTGTGCTCCATAAGGCTCCATTCACACTAGTGCATTTGTTGATGCAGTTTGCAGAAATGCAGGGAATTTTTTTTAACATGGGTTCCTATGGAATATGTTCACATCAATCAATGCTTGTGCCTCTGCGTTTTTGGAATGGGTCGGGGACTTTTTTTCATGCAAAAAGCAGCGTTTTGCATGTAATAGACTTCAATGGGCAAGCATGAAAAACGCAAGTGCTGATTTTTTACCTCGTTTTTACGGCGTTTTTGCCGCATTTTGCGTTTTAAATCTGCCTAGCAACAAGATTTTCCAAAAAAAAAAATGAAATAAAAAATTATAAAATAAAAAAATGCAAAACGCGGCAAAAACGTGGAAAAAACGCGGCAAAAACGTGGTAAAAAAACGCTGAAAGCACAGCAAAAAACAATGAAAAAACGCTGAAAAGCAACATGCATTTATGTGAATCGAGCCTTAGTTTCAGTGGAGTGTAGTGGAGACATCACCGTCTCATTGATGTTTTATTAAAGAGAACCTGTCCCTATAAATATAGGAAATACGTGGAGGACACATCCCTGTTTTGTATTTGTCACTCCCTTGCCAGATCCTGCAGCAAAACGTTGTGCCCTCAGGCTGGGTTCACACTATCCGACAAAAAAACGGTCCTACTTTGATCCTACACTGCTGTGCGATTTACGGTCCTACATGGGGTCAAAGTCAGACCGTTTGTCTGTGAACAGGGATCCGACTTTGATCCCGACAATGCCAGGCACTTTGTGCTCTGGGGATCTTGAAGGGGAACTCCATGCCAAATGAAAAAAAAAAACTGGCATGGGGTCCCCCTCCAAGAGCATACCAGGCCCTTTGGTCTGGTATGGATTTTGGGGGGACCCCACGCTGTTTTTTTTCGGCATGGGGTTCCCCTTAAAATCCGTACAAGACCAAAGGGCCTGGTATGCTCCTGGAGGGGGACCCCATGCCAGTTTTTTTCTTTAAAAATATGGTGTGGAGTTCCCCTTCAAGATCCCCAGAGCACAAGTCGCATGCCAAAGTCGGATCAGTGAAGACACTGATACGACTTTGATCCGACTTCAATGCTTTTCAATGGGCTGAAGTAGGATCAAAGTCGGACAAAAGTAGTACAGGAACCTTTTTCAACGTCGCTCCGACTTTGAAAAACACATTTCGGAGCAGTTAAGACGGCTCTCATAGGGAATCATTGTTTTTGTGACGTAATGCAACTTGTGCTCTTCATGTCGGTCCAAGAATCGGACTAGTGTGAACCCAGCCTCAAAGCTGAAAATGTTTCAAAAAATGAGTTGCTGGTGAGAGAGTAATACCTCTCCTTTACCACCAGAAAGGGAGTGGCACATGCAAGCAGGTGAGTGTTGTTACTCCCTGCTGTGTCCTCCAAAGCAATCCTGTCATTGGTGACTTCGTACCAGCAACAGTATCACCAGTGTGATATTGTCCGGACAACCTATGGAGTGAACTACACTGGCCCAATAACACCAGTGCATGATATAAAGAAAAATATGTTAAAAACATTATCAGTTGCTGATCACCTTTGTGATGAAAATGTAAATGCTCGACTGCCTTTACTAACATGCATCCAGACTGTGAAATCAATTTTTGTTTGATTTATCCTTTAATCTTACTATAGTAAGATTATGGAAAAAAAACACTTTTATGCACTCCACTTTGGCAACTATTCTATATTTATCCTCTTTTTTGGTTCAGAGCCATAGAATAAAACATAGGCTACCCGCAGACCCAAGACACTGTTCACTTGGATTCTGGCTATTCCCTTTGAAGACTGACCTTTTGTGTAACAGAAAAAAAAAATATATAGACTATATTGCCAAAAGTATTGCGACACCTGCCTTTACATGCACATGAATTTTAATGGCATCCCAGTCTTAGTCCGTAGGGTTCAATATTGAGTTGGCCCATCCAATGCAGCTATAACAGCTTCAACTGTTCTGGGAATGCTGCCCACAAGGTTTAGGAGTGTGTCTATGGGAATGTGTGACCATTCTTCCAGAAGCACATTTGTGAGGTCAGGCACTGATGTTGGACGAGAAGGCCTGGCTCACAATCTACACTCTGATTCATCCCAAAGATGTTCTGTCGGGTTGAGGACTCTGTGCAGGCCAGTCAAGTTCCTCCACCCCAAAACTTGCTCATCTATGTCTTTATGGACTTTGCTTTGTGCACTGGTGCGCAGTCATGTTGGAACAGGAAGGGGCCATCTCCAACTTGGGAGCATGAAATTTTCCAAAATGTCTTGGTATGCTGACGCCTTAAGAGTTCCCTTCACTGGAACTAAGGGGTCAAGCCCAACCCCTGAAAAATGACCCAACACCATAATCCCCACCTTCTCGTCCAACATTAGTGTCTGTAAAAATAGGAAGGGAATTGGGACTTTGAGTGAGACAAGTGGCAACCAAATGGGATAATATGTGTGGAGTAACTTAGCAAGTTTATTGTCATAAAGAGGGTATAAAATTGCACTCATTATGAGTAACATTTTAAAGCCACTACATGTATAAATGAAAATGTGATTTTTGTGGAATAACTAGTAAGTTCATTGTCATAAAGAGGGTATCAAATCTGTTTGGCTGTGGCTTCACGTTTTATAGGTTCATCCTCTAGTGGTGTGCTTTAATCTCCTCTTTTTCTTCAACTCCCATTGGACACTGGTCTCCACTTGTTTATTAGCACTACTCTATCACATGAGAACTATACACAGTACATATTTTTTCACAGACCCTTTGGAGTCTTACCCTATGATGCTATTCTAACGCCACATGGAGAATTTTGTATCTTTGTGTTTGGTTGTTCCGCCTGCACGCACTGTGGCTTCCTCAGCTCCCGGACAGACAGCCCTTCCCAGTGGTTCCTTCCAATGGCAGTACTGCATACCCTTTAATCCCAGTCCCATGTAAGTAATTAGGCTATACCATTTTTCCTCTCCAACTTTTTGATGTTGGAGTCCTGTTTAGATTTTATCAGTGTTTATATATTTTTTTCAGACAATTGGATGGATTCCGCTCCTGATGAAGTGATTTATTAACACGAAACGTGTTGAGCATTAACAGGATGCAACCATGTTTTACACAATCACCATTGCATGCATTTATAATCTCTACTGTTTATCAACCTTTTATATGGAGTGTGTGCTCCACACAATGGTTACTGAAATGTACTGCCATATTGTTTTTAAGAGTGTACATATATGAATTGTTTTGAATATGCATTTACATTTCTATTTTTTATGTGCTTATGAACTGTACTTTATCTAATTGTTATTTATACGCGTAGTGGCTTTAACATGTTATTCTTATGGAGTGTGATTTTATACCTTCTTTATGACAATAAATTAGCTAAGTTACTCCTGACATATTATCCCATTGGGTTGTCACTTGACTCACTCAAAGTCCCAATTCACTTCCTATTTTTACTTGTATTAGGGATGGAGGCACACAATACCAAAGTCTGTGCCTCATGCAAAGTCCCAACTTTTTTCCCTCCTCCCACTCTGATAATTCAACATCAGTGCCTGACCTCACAAATGCGCTTCTGGAAGAATGGTCAAACATTCCCATAGACACTCCTAAACCTTGTGGACAGCCTCCCTACAAGAGTTGAAGCTGTTATAACTGCAAAGGGTAGGCCAACTCAATATTGAACCCTAGGGACTAAGAATGGGATGCCATTAAAGTACATGTGGGTGTAAAGGCAGGCATTCCAATACTCACAATATAGTGTGTATGTTTGAAAATTGTATGTGATTGTTTAATATATCATGCATAGCCAGATTCACAAAAAGTTCATTAATCCATGGATAATAGCACACCTATCCCAGCTTTACATAATATTTTTTTCTAAACCATACCTGAACAGCTGGTCACGCATAGATCAAATTCCAGGTGATTCAGCAGGAATTTTTTCAAGTCACTATTTGAAGGAGTGGAAAATTCTTGGTCAAACAGCGCCTGCATCCAATCAGTTACAAGCAATATTTAACTATTCTGACAGCCGCAAGTGATGGCTGTTAGAATACAATAGCAGGCATTGCCAAGTCATCCAACCATGCTGCTTAGCCTGGATGGGGAAATCTTAATGTGTATGGCCAGCTGTGATATAATGGTTTTCATATGGTGCACACACGATGGCCAGCTAGCCTAAAGCAGCTGTATACAGTTTAGAATAAATGGCTCTATAATATTAGGATACATCTATGTTTTAAATCAGTGGTTCTGGGTGGCCACCAAAGTACATAAAGGATTTATTTACATGTATGTGCCCTCTAACCTAAAATGAGGAATATACAGAATATATATATATATATATATATATATATATATATATATATATATATATATACACAGTATCTCACAAAAGTGAGTACACCCCTCACATTTTTGTAAATATATGTTATTATATCTTTTCATGTGACAACACTGAAGAAATAACACTTTGCTACAATGTAAAGTAGTGAGTGTACAGCTTGTATAACAGTGTAAATTTGCTGTCCCATCAAAATAACTCAACACACAGCCATTAGTGTCCTTACTGCTGGCAGCAAAAGTGAGTATACCCCTAAGCGAAAATGTCCAAATTGGGCCCAAAGTGTCAATATTTTGCGTGGCCACCAATTTTTTCCACCACTGCCTTAACCCTCTTGGACATGGAGTTCACCAAAGCTTCACAGGTTGCTAAAAGTAACAACACAGTGCAGCACTAAAAATAAATTCCACTTGGTGGTATTATTTAAAGTAAATAATAAAGTGCATAAACATGTGCAAGTGAAGCAGCAAAAGATCCCAATATGTTATTAGCATCAAAGCTCTAAAACGATATGTCTTTTAAAGTGCAAGAATAAATGTGAATGAAACAATAAGGTAGTGATCAGAAAGTCCCAAAACAATCTGCATGTTCTTGTCGCATATAAACTCTTCAATACAGTCTATCAGGGGGTATAGATCATGGCTTCAAACATCCACCCACATGCAGTGCAGACCTCCACCGAAGTTAAAAATAAGGTACTCTTACCAGAATAATCTGGGTATATGCACATAGGATACAAAGTGAGCCAAACTCCAGGATCATCATTTAGAACCTCATGGCTACACCTCCACACCATAAGGGACACACTCCAGATAGCACATCCACACCTCGGCCTTCGAATATTAGGAGACCTCGGTGGACCTTGTCTTGCTGTTATAAGAGATGAAGTGATCTGATAGGTCAGTGATCACTTAATCTCTTATAACAGCAAGATAAGATCCACTGAGGTCTCCTCCAACACTTTATTTGGACCGTTATGGTACTTATTGATTCTGGTGTCCTGTTGAGTGATAATACAATATTTGAAGACCGAGGTGTGGATGGGCTATCTGGAGTGTGTCCCTTATGGTATGGAGGTGTAGCCATGAGGTTCTAAATGATGATCCTGGAGTCTGGCTCACTTTGTATCCTATGTGCATATACCCAGATTGTTATGGTAAGAGTATCTTATTTAACTTCGGTGGAGGTCTGCATTGCATGCGGGTGGATGTTTGAAGCCATGATCTATACTCTCTGATAGACTGTATTGAAGAGTTTATATGCGACAAGAACATGCAGATTTTTTTTGGACTTTCTGATCACTACCTTATTGGTTCATTCACATTTATTCTTGCACTTTAAAAGACTTATATAGTTTTAGAGCTTTGATGCTAATAACATATTGGGATATTTTGCTGCTTCATTTGCACATGTTTACACACTTTATTATTTACTTTAAATAATATCACCAGCAAGTGGAATTTATTTTTAGCTCTGCACTATGTTAGTTTTATCATCTTTGCAATTTCTGTTAAAAATTGTTGTGCTGGCTGCTTAGATATTCTTTACATAGGTAGCACAGTAACTTCACACTTTCAACTTCACAGCTTGCCACTGGAGCTCTCTTCCACTCCTCCATGACGACATCAGTTGGTGGATGTTAGACACCTTGCATTCCTTCACCTTCTGTTTGAGGATGCCCCACAGATGCTCAATAGGGTTTAGGTCTGGAGACATGCTTGGCCAGTCCATCACCTTTACCTTCAGCTTCTATAGCAAAGCAGTGGTCATCTTGGAGGTGTCTTTGGGGTCATTTTCATGTTTAAATACTGCCATGCGGCCCAGTCTCCGAAGGGAGGGGATCATGCTCTGCTTCAGTAAGTCACAGTACATGTTGGCATTCATGGTTCCCTCAATGAACTGAAGCTCCTCAGTGCCGGCAGCACTCATGCAGCCCTAGACCATGACACTCCCACCACCATGCTTGGCTCTAGGCAAGACACACTTGTCTTTGTACTCCTCACCTGGTTGCCGCCACACACGCTTGACACCATGTGAACCAAATAAGTTTACCTTGGTCTCATCAGACCACAGGACATGGTTCTCATAATCCATGTCCTTAGTCTGCTTGTCTTCAGCAAACTGTTTGTGGACTTTCTTGTGCATCATCTTTAGAAGAGGCTTCCATCTGGGATGACAGCCATGCAGACCAATTTGATGCAGTGTGCGGCGTATGGTCTGAGCACTGACAGGCTGACCCACCACCCCTTCAACCACTGCAGCAATGCTGGCAGCACTCATATGTCCCAAAGATAACCTCTGGATATGACGCTGAGAACATGCACTCAACCTCTTTGGTCGACCATGGCAAGGCCTGTTCTGAGTGGAACCTGTCCTGTTAAATAGCTGTATGGTCTTGGCCACCGTGCTGCAGCTCAGTTTCAGGGTCTTGGCAATCTTCTTATAGCCTAGGCCATGCCATCTTTATGTAGAGCAACAATTCTTTTTTTCAGATCCTCAGAGAATTCTTTGCCATGAGGTGCCATGTTGAACTTCCAGTGACCAGTATGATAGAGTGAGAGCAATAACACCAAATTTAACACGCCTGCTCCCCATTTACACCTGAGACCTTGTAACACTAATGAGTCACATGACACCGGGGAAGGGAAAATGGCTAATTGGGCCCAATTTGGACATTTTCACTTAGGGGTGTACTCACTTTTGTTGACAGCAGTTTAGACATTAATGCCTGTGTGTTGAGTTATTTTGAGGGGACAGCAAATTTACACTGTTCTACAAGCTGTACACTCACTACTTTACATTGTTGCAAAGTGTCATTTCTTCAGTGTTGTCACGTGAAAAGGTATAATAAAATATTTTCAAAAATGTGACGGGTGTAATCACTTTTGTGAGATACTGTATATATAGAATGTAAGCTCCACAAGCATGACCCTCCTGTCCCTTCTGTATTGAATTGTTTTGTAATTGTGCTGTCCCACCTCTACATTGTAAAGCGCTGCGCAAACTGTTGGCGCTATATAAATCGTGTATAATAATAATAATAATAATACACACACACACGGTTCTGTTCTGTTTATTGCCACTCTATTCTGGTCTATTACTGCTAAATAAAAAATCACGTCTTGCAGCAAAGACTATCTAAAAAGAGATATTTTATGAAGCTAAAATTCATCAGATAGGGGCGCTGAGTAATATTTTTTAGTAGTAATGTACAATTTAAAAAATGATTACACATACAAATGATATGATGCCAGAATACGATGTTGTTGATGCTGCCACTGAGAATTGCATTGTTCTGTAACCCCCCCACCTTTAGCTTAAAGGCATCTCTACAGCATATAATTTGGAGAATGTATGTTTTTCCCACGTCACCCTGAAAGTTATATGAAATGGAGGGTCATCTCCCCTCTGAATGATATTTATATAAGTTTATATTTTTTGCATTGGTACATGCCTCCCCTGTCAGTATCCCAGTCTCCCTATGCTATGCGCTTTGTTTGTCTTGACTTTTAGCTTCAAGAATGGAGAAAATTGATTTTCAAGATTTGCCTCCCATTGACTCCAATAAGGTTTGAATTGAATTTGCAATGCGATTGCAACTTGTGAACTTCACAATGAGTTCACCAAATGTTCCCACCAATTGAACCTGGGTGGATTTGCTCATCACCACTGACCATTAATGTAAGAGAAACTACAATCTACAATGTATGTGTTTCTTTTCTGGCCAACCTCACTGACTATTACTGAAAATAATCTTGTCGTATAGCGCAGGAGGGTGTTAAATACAAGATCAGCTCTGGGTGTCAAATAATACTAAATAAGCAACTTTGCTTATTTTTAAATTATTACTATATATACAGGCGTACTTTAATGTACTGTAAACTTTAGATAAAATAATTCTAGATGGGGTTCCCTGAAAACTGAAAATCTGTGAACATGAAGAAACCTAAAAAAAAAAAAAATACATATCGGAGCAAGAAATAGTTGCATGCTCATGCGCAGGGCCGTGGATAAAGGGGTAGCACTGGTCCTCCTGTATGGGGCCCAGGCCAGCAGGGGAGCCCAGGCAGCAGGGTAAATCTGATGTGGGCAAGGAGAAAACTTTAGAGCCTTTTTAAATTATAAGGTATTTTAAGGTCTCACTTCCATCATAGATCCACAAAATAAGAGATACCTGTATATATACGCAATTTGGAAATTGTATGTGAATATATCATGCAAGCCAGATTCACTGAAAGGAAATACCTGAACAGCTGGCCATACATAGATCAAATTCAGCCCTGGTTCACATTGGTGCATTTTGGCATGCGATTTGACATGCCAAATTGCATGCCAAATCAGCGGCAATTGCTGGCAATGGCACCATCCTAATCGGTGCAACGCTGCATTTGCGGCGCCACCCCGATTTCCAAAAGTAGTTTCTGTACTACTGTTGCCGATTTCATGTGCGATTTCCATTGACATCTATGCAGCAAGATGTCTCTGAAATCGCATCTGAAGTTGGCACTGACATGCAGGAATGAAATGGTGCGAGTTCACAGCAGGAATTCAGCAGGAATTTTTCAATTGACTATTTGAAGGAGTTGAAAGTTCTTGGTCAAACAGCACCTGCATCCAATCAGTTACAAGCAATATTCTGACAGCCGCAAGTGATGGTTGTTAGAATACAATAGCTGGCACTGCCAAGTCATCATGCTGCTTAGCGTGGATGGGGAAATCCTAACGTGTATGGCCAGCTGTGATATAATTGTTATCATATGGTGAATTAATGATGGCCAGCTAGCTTAAAGCAGCTGTGTGCAGTTTAGAATAAATAGTTATAATATTAGGATACATCTATGTTATAAATCAGAAGTTCTTGGTGGCCACAAAAGTTCATAAAGTATTTATTTACATGTCTTTGCCCTCTAACCTAAAATGAGCAATATATCTCTTATTTTTTGGATCTGTGAAGGAAGTGAGACTTTAAAATACTTTCTATTTAAAAAGGCTCTAAAGTTTTCTCCTTACTGAAGAAACGCTTATAGCCTACTTTTCAAACACCTACCAATATATTGTGAAGCGGAACAAGAATAATTTATGTCAATGTGAATCCAAATAGATTAAAATAAAAGGGCAGACTTGCAAGGACCTCCTTGAAATAGAATGAAGCTAGAAGAGCCTAGCTCTTATTTTTCTTGTATTGTATGCATAACTGATCTCATCTCTTAAAAAGAGCATTTATAAAACAAAATAATCATTGTAAGTAAGGAACAAAATGACATTTGAGCGATGCTATTTGTCCCTGTCAAGTGTCCACTGATTCAATATCTTATTGCTATGTAAAGTCAACATCCACACTTGATAAATCCTATCTGACTTCATTGGCTGCTGGAATGACAAAGTCTGAAATATATTTACTAGAGCATATGGTGAAATTCCCTTTGAATATTAACATTTCAGCCAATAATTTGTTTTTGCAGACTCACAAGACAGCTGGCGCTCTACCACCCTTTGTCCTGAACATGTGAAATATTATCTGTGGCATTTACAAGAAGATAAAAATACGATGCATAAAGGCAGATGCTTTTGATGTCCAGCAAGAAGTAGCTTCAGACAACAAATAAAAAGTGCAAGTTTCCAGATCATAATTTGTTAAAGGTTATTTATGAAGTAGTTTGCAATATTATTCCAGAGCTGTTCCCACTGAGCATACACAGACTAATTACATTAAGCCTATTCTGGAAGACTTTGCTTTATTTATCTAAACAGGAACATGGGAAAAAATGGATGGAGTTCAGATACAGAAAACTGTATCCCCATTGTGCCTCTCTGTATTAAGATTTTGTTTGCATTTTTACTGTGCTAACAATTTCAATATCAATTTTAAGGGCCTATTTACACTATTTAATATTTGCATGCATTATCTACATAAAAATGTATTTCAAGTAGAAATTCTATTATTTTCTTTGGGGCTGGTTCACATATACATCATTACCAAAAGTATTGGGACATGCACATAAACTTTAATGCAGGGTTGTCTTAATGCATGCCCCCCCTGCACACTGCCCGGGGGCCCCATGATAATCTTGCATTACGTCATAGTTGTCAACTGTCCCGGTTTAAACAGGATAGTTAAGCTTTTTACTAAGCTGTCCCAGGATGGCTGTGTCCCAGGCAGCATGCCTGAACTGTACTGTGCCCTCCTGATCCCTGTACTGTGCCCTTCTGCCTCCCCCCCCCATACTGTGCTCTTTGCTCTGATTAGTCTTTGATTTATGGCATTTTTTTATTGTTTAAAATCAATTTTATTGGAAGTACTAATAAATATATGTTTAATTCTATCAACTATTTATACTTTAATTCTTAAGAATAGGTTGGGGCAGGCTGGAAGGTGGCCTCAGTGCATTACTTTACCCAGGGGCCCATGATGCTATTAAGACGGCCCTGCTTTAATGGTATCCTAGTCTTAATCAGCAGGGTTCAATATTGAGTTGCCCCCCCACAGTTGCAGTTAAACAACTTTAACTCTTCTGGGAAGGCTGTCCACAAGGCTTAAAAATGTGTGTCTATGGGAATGTTTGACCATTCTTCCAAAAGCGCATTTGTGAGCTCAGGCACTGATGTGGATGAGAAGGCCTGGCTCGTAGTCTCAGCTCTAATTCATCCTAAATGTGTTCTATCGGGTTGAGGTCAGGAGTCTGTGCAGGCCAGTCAAGTTCCGCCACCCCAAACTCGCTCATCTACGTCTTTATGGACCTTGCTTTGTACACTGGTGCGCTGTCATGTTGGAAAAGGAAGAGGCCATCCCCAAACTGTTCCCACAAAGTTGGGAGCATGAAATTGTCCAAAAATGTCTTGGTATGCTGATGCCTTACGAGTTCCCTTCACTAAAACTAAGGGGCCAATCCCCCTTACACCAAATTATTTGGACCAGTGCACAAAGCAAGGTCCATAAAGACATGGATGAGCGTGTTTGGGGTGGAGGATCTTGAATGACCCGCAATCCTGACCTCAACCCGATAGAACACCTTTGGGTTGAATTAGCGCAGAGACTGCGAGCCAGGCCTTCTAGGCCACATCAGTATCTGACATCACAAATGCACTTCAGGAAGAATGGTCAAAGAATCTCATAGAAACACTCCTAAACCTTGCAGACAGCCTTCCCAAAATAGTTGAAGCTGTTATATCTGCAAAGGGTGGGCCAACTCAATATTGAACCCTATGGACTAAGACTGGAATGCCATTAAAGTTCATGTGGGTGTAAAGGCAGGCATCTTAATACTTTTGGTAATATAGTGTATGTGCTGCAGGTTTGTGTGAAAGGCTAAGGGAAACTATAAGGGCCCATTCACACCTACAATGCAATTCCAGGCTTTTCACTTCTCTTATATAAGAAATGACCTGATATACCGCAATAAGGTAGCAGATTGAAACTGTCTGAATCCACCAATAACAGAATTATTGGTTTTATCTGAATTCCCATTTTAAAGGACCCTCTTCGTGCCCACTGTTTTTTGTTTTTTTAATGCAGTTCAAATGTTTGTATACTGACCACCGGGTCCTAAGGCGGTTCAGAGTCTCTTGTAACAAATAGATACTTTCACGAGTGTTTGACCTCTAGAGAACTTTCACTTTCATAGATAAACAATGTTCTCTGAGACTTGGCGGAATCCTGGGCCACCAGTCATATGTTTGTAAACTTGACGTAATTTTTTTGTTTTTTGTCACCCGTGCTTCTCCCAGGAAATTTTACCCTTAAGTCTATTTTGGTTATTAAGACAATAACCACCTAAGTCTGTCAAAGTTAGACGATGGAATAACGCCATATAGTCCAGTAAAGAATATATTCTCTTCACTTTTCGGACCTTAACGTAACATCCACACTTACCCGGGAATATCAAAGGGAAT
>BLSH010511829.1:1393737-1407413 GCA_018402905.1 Glandirana rugosa | reverse complement strand
TCTCCCCATTTTTTTGTAGGGCACTTGCCCTAGTTTGAAGATGATTTTAGAACAGTTATATGGCTTCTACCGTTAATTAATACTTTTCAGACACAGTTTGAAGATGATCCACATTCACCTCCATTTTTGCATTTTTTATGTTTTTATTTTTTTAAAAATATTTAAAGTTATTTCCCTGTCCCCATTTTTTTGTAGGGCACTTGCCCTACCCTTACCCCCATTTTACTTCCTTTTGCAGCCCTCTGGGGCTTTCCAGGACTTTGTTACAGCCATTTTTGTGCCTAAAAGTTCGGGTCCCCATTGATTTCAATGGGGTTCGTTGTCCGTGCGAGCGTTCGGTTTCCGTCCGGACACGGACCCGGACTTTGTCCCGAAGTTCGGACGGACCAGCAGAACCCGAACGTCCAGGTGTTCGCTCAACTCTAATCACAATGCTACTTCAAAGCCCATTCCTTGTGGTTCACAAACAACCCACATAGTGCATCTTACTCACTCCCTGTCTTATACACTACCCCAATTTAGGTCAATCCCATTCCCTTTGTGTTAAATTGACAAATCACATATTGCTCATTTGGAAAGGGGAAATAGTCCCCTCTCCTTCTATACACTCCTCCTTCTCACGCCCTTTACATATGACTCCTTTCCCTGCACTCCACACCGCCTGGTACAGGCCAGAGACACAGTCAAACAAAATTTCCTGCGCTCAAAATGAATGCGATGGCAATGGAAGTGACATAGAATTCTGATGGTTCACAAAAGAAGCACAGGCCTTGCTGCCCTCCAAGGGTCAGGGGACACCCAATTATTCTATTCTTTTACAGGCCAGAGACAACCTGCCTTACCACTCTGGGTACTCTCCATCCACTCTTCTCTTTCCCTTTTTTCTTCCTTCCTTGAACTTTCCTACCCCTTTATCCAGCTTTTCCCCCACCAATCCATAACCCCAGTTTCACCACCATATGTGCTGTAGAAATGGGTGCCCCCGACCTTATCCAGTGGACCTCCATAAAATATACACTCACCGGCCACTTTATTAGGTTCATCTTGCTAGTACCGGGTTAGACCCACTTTTGCCTTCAGAACGGCCTTTAATTCTTCATGGCATAGATTCAACAAAGTGTTGGAAATATGCCTCAGAGATTTTTGTCTATATTGACATAATAGCATCACGCAGTTTCTGCAGATTTGTTGGCTGCACATCCATGATGCGACTCTCCTGTCCACCACATCCCAAATATGCGCTATTGGATTTAGTTCTGGTGATTGTGGAGGGCATTGGAGTACAGTGAACGTGTTGTCATGTTCATGAAACCAGTTTGAGATGATTTGAGCTTTGTGACATGGTGCATTATCCTGCTGGAAGATGGGTACCCTGTAGTCATAAAGGGATGGATATGGCCAGCAATAATACTCAGGTAGGCCATGGTGTTTAAACAATGATCATTAGGTACTAAGGGCAGCAAAGTGTGCCAAGAAAATATCCCCCATACCATTACACCACCAGCCTGAACTGTCGATACAAGGCAGGATGGATCTATGCTTTCATGCAAACCTGCATGACCCTACCATCTGAATGTTGCAGCTGAAATCGAGACTTATCAGACCAGGCAATGTTTTTCCAATCTTCTATTGTCCAATTTTGGTGAGCCTGTGTGAATTGTTGCCTTAGTTTCCTGTACTTAGCTGACAGGAGTGGCACCCGGTGTGGTCTTCTGCTGCTGTAGCCCATCTGCTTCAAGGTTTGATCTTTTGTGCATTCAGAGACGGTATTCTGCATTCCTTGGTTGTAGCAAGGGGTTATTTGAGTTACTGTTGCCTTTCTATCATCTCAAACCAGTCTGTTTATTGTCCTCTGACCTCTGAAATCAACATGGAATTTTAGTCCACACAACTGCCACTCACAGGATATTATCTCTTTTTCAGACCATTCTCTGTGAACTCTAGGGATGGTTGTGTGTGAAAATCCCAGTAGACCAGCAGTTTTTGAAATACTCAGACCAGCCTGTCTGGCACCAGCAACCATGCCATGTTCAAAGTCACTTAAATCCCCTTTCTTCCCCATTCTGATGCTCGGTTTGAACTTAAGCAAGTTGTCTTTACCACGTCTAGATGCCTAAATGTATTGAGTTGCTGCCATGTTATTGGCTGATTAGCTATTTGTGTTACCAAGCAATTGAACAGGTGTACCTAATAAAGTGGCTGGCGAGTATATGTCCTATAATGTTAAGGGACTCAACTTTTCTGAAAAAGATCATACCTCCCCTACACCCTTGCAAAAATGAAAAGCCAGGTGGTATTCTTACAAGAAACACACTTGAGGCTGAGTTTACACTGCCGCACGGAGCGGCTCACAGCAGGGATCCAGCGGATCCCTGTTCACCATTTCAGGTCCGATTTGAGTCTGCATGGGACTCCTGTGCAATTCACACCGGAGCTGCTCCGGAGATTTGTGAACTGTCTCCATAGAGAGTAGGTCACAATCTACTGACATGCGAATTTGATGCGGAGAAATCAATTCGCAATAGTGTGAACCCAGCCTAAAAAAAAGGATCCCATTCCCAAGCCCTTCTCAATGTTGATCTCAAGCTTTTTTCTAATTCTATCTAACAGAATCCAGCTGTTTGTCCCTCAGTTAGTGCATGCAGACCATGTGGGATTTGTTACGCAACGAGAAGCCAGAGATAGTACAACCAGGGTCATCAACCTTATCCACTCTGCCTGGTTGAGGGGAACCCCTCTGATGCTATATGATCTATAGATACAAAAAAAGCCTTCTACCAGGTGGACTAATCCATATTACATCATTTTTGATGACATGACAGTGTGATTTCTGGCTCTATACTCCACCCCGCAGGTGGCGGTCAGGATTAATGAGTCTTCTGCAAAATACTTCCCCTTTACCAACGGAACACATTGGGGTTGCCTTCTATCCCCATTGATATTTATTTAAACCTTTAAACCACTTTTATGTATGATTAGGATAAACCTTTCCATATATGGTCTGAAGACCCCCCTGCACAAAATAAAATAGATGTGTATGCTGACAAACTTTTGTTCTTTATTTTTGACCCTGACTGAAAACAACCTCAGCCCCACTGACACCAGGCTAAGCAAATGAATACTGCACTGTTACTGGAAGCATACAGTAAATATAGACACCCTGCACACAACCAAGGCTCAGAATCAAAAAGCAAACATCAGAGTGGTAAATGTTAAATGAACCCACTATACTGTCGCAGGTTGCAGTAAATAGCAGTATGCACATATAGTAAATGGGTAAGAGAAGGATTAGGCCAATCACAGTTCACTAGACAATATGTTGACAATGTTTACTAGGCTATAGCAGCTTAGAATGGAGTTATGTGGAGATAAAGTAGAGTACACCTGGTAACTCACAAAATTAACAGTAAGTAATGGCATTAGAAAACAGTAACAGCAATAATAATCAATATTGCAATAGCTTTTCTGTAACAATAGGCTATACTCACTTTAGAATGCACTCTATATGAATAACAGCAATGAAATTTAAGACTCTCTAAAGAGATACTTCTTAACAGGGCTGCTGTTAGAAATCATGACCGGACATGGCCCTCTTCCCCCGTCCAAAAGTGACTGAGGACATAGATTTATCAATCCCTTTCTCTGTAGCCTCACGTGCACAGATGTATGAATAGGATGCACTCCAGGGCTTCTTGCTCATTCACAGACTTAAGCATAGTAAACACAGTTTACTATGCTTTACTGATGATTGGACACATGAGTGATTGGTAATGATCACTCACTGTGTTCATTCAGGAAAGGAAGGGGCCAAGGGGCCAGGACATGACATATTTACTGGCCCCTTCCCTCTTCCCCCTCTCTCCATCTTAAAACATCCCCGTATGCCCACAGCAGCTGCTGGTGGGGGAGGAGAGGGAATATGGCAGGGCTGCAGGGGAAAGAGGCACACAGGGGGCCTGGACAGCAGATGGAAGGGGCGCATGTGATAATACCATTCCTTATGCAGTGCAGCCTGAGGGAGGGAGAGGAGGAGAAGCTGGCAGCGCTGCAGGGGAAGGCACTAAAGGATCGGTGCAATAAGACAGTACAGCCAGACCTTCTGCTCAACAGGAGCCCAGGCCCCCCTTCGGAACTGATGGGGCCTGGGCCCAGTACAGGAGGGCTGGCTGTACTGCCTTATCAGCAGCAGTGCTTTTACTATGGACAATAGAAAAAGTTCTTGTGAAGTAGCAATCTGAGTGAATAGTCTTTAGTCCGAGTTCTTCAGCAGGCTAGCATAGGGACCCAGTCTTTACAGTGGTGCACATGCGTACATTCCCAGTAAAGTCTTCATGCAGAAAATAATGTTGCGAGTGAGATGTCCTGTCCCTATGTGCTCAGTCTTTGCCAACATCAACAGGTAACTGCAGCTTGTCCTCTCACCAGTCCCAATAATACAGCAACAGAGGTCCTGTTGTCCAGATGCAAGCCCACTTCTGAATCTGCCTGGAATAACTCCAGTCCTCAGCAAAGGGCCACAGGTTTTTAGCAAGTTTATGTGCACACAGGAGCAGCGATGTGCACACCTCAGTATCCTGGCAGCAAAAAGAGAATTCCTCAGTATTCAGTCTGAGAGAATACAACTCCCTCTCCTTATACCCGGCTCCCATTGGGAATTGTAGTCCAATGGTCCATAGACTGCCACTGTAAAGTTTATTTCCCAAACTTCATCTCCCGTGATTCAATGCTGCTAACAAAGTCTCTTGAGCTCCTTCTGCTTGTCAGCTTCCCCTGGTGGGTGGAGGTGAAGTAGTGTTAACCCATTCAGCTGAGAGCACAGAGAGCACTGCAGCAGTGTCATAAATCACTCTCTGTCTCTAGCCAAACACCTGGCTACAGAGTGTGTAAGCAAAGGGAGGACTATCAGCTTCAATAGGCACACTCTTGTCTCAAAATCTGGTAATCAAAATTACTTCAGACCTTTTGAAACTTTGAGACAATTTTCTACCATTCAAAATGCAGGCTGAACTTTGCAACTGGCAAACGCTGACTTCTACCTGGTTCGGGATAATCAATGCCTTCAAATGTCTACTCTGCTACAATTCTTTGTTTTATCCAGATGCTTCCCATCCATTTACCACAAACATACGTTTATACGTTCTTTATTATCGTTGTTTATTGGGGCATTATAAGCATGCTCGCATACCTCACTCTCTCATAACTATACCTAAACAATTTGGTGGCATTAGTCTCCTTGAAATAAAGCATGTCAACACTATAGAGCACTGCATCTCTCCCGATTGGTTACATGGTGTGTACAACCGGTCATAAAATGCAGGGTGCAAGTGGAACAAGACTCTTCCCCATTACTCTTGTGGCCCCCCTTCAGCAGCTGGCAGACAAAATCCCACACAACCATCAGAGCTACTATAACAGTTGCCCAGTGCACCTTCCCTCTTCCACGGATTTCCCCTCACCCATCTCCTATGGCCTTAGTGATAGAAAACCAAGAGGTACTGAGAACAAGCACCTCAAATGCCTCTTAGATGCAGGTAAATTTAGACTCTTGCATTTTATGACACCAAGTAGCTGGTTGAAGCACATGATGATCCAAAACCTGCTCTCACCATCAATGTACACTCTGGTGGTTTTTCAAGTTCGGCACTGTCCTAGCTAGACATGGTGGACTACTGCTCCCAGCCAGTCCCTTCTTCAGTCCCTGCCAGCCCTCCTGGCCGCAGTGACCTAACTCCACTACCCAGTGACACCACAGTCTCAACTGGCTCTTGCACCCTTCTCATGCTGTCTTTCTCACTTTCCAATCTGCTTCAGTGTGCCTCTTCCAGCTTCCCTGGGTGCATGCCACTCACCGACACCTGGTGGATCCCTCCTGGAGACTTGCCTGGCAGCATCACTCCATTGCTCTCTCCTGCTCCTTGGTCAGGACTTCTCATGGGATGTACTGAAGGGTCCCTTCCACTCCCAAGCCTCCAGACCCAAGGACACCCCCCCAGACTGGGGGCTCCCCCCTGGCCTCCTCAACTAATGCTCCATCTCCCAGTTCTTCCACCCGAACACTCCTCCCAGACTGCACTGACCCCAGGTATTTACGGAGGCCTTCCCCCTGCCAATCCAGACTGGGGACTGGTCAGGGCTCCCAAAACACCCTAGGCTGCTCCACCTCTCTTCCCCACCCTTTCTTCCAGAACCCTCTAGAAGCAAAGAGGAGGTAACCAAGAGGTGTCACTGCCTGCGAGTCACCAGCCTCTACCTGAGCCACTCCCCTGCCCAGAATCAAAACAATCAGCCCTGACTAAATTTACCTCACCTGCCAAAAGAAAACTCACTCAGCACCTACCCAAGGTAGAGCGTGCTACATCTGTTTACGCTGTTACGTCTTTTTGTTGTGCTGTATTCATAATATGTACAGTATGTAATATGATGTGTTTAAAAGACAGAATTCCAAAGAAGACATAAAATCCTCTCTATAATTAACAAACATATTAAAAAAATTGCTTCTCAATCCCCGTATGCAGGTTTATCACACAAAAGAACACAAATCATGGAACATCCCCATAACTTTTCCACCCCTCTACATTTTCCAAACTCCAGTGTAAAAGTCACATTATGTAAATCGACAGTTGTTTGAAACAAAGTGGGACCAAAAGCAAAAATCAATTGTTAACAGATCCACATTATTCCTCTGCACAGCATATCACATATACTACACGCCTTATTTTATAACAAAGAGTTATATGTATATTTATTTGATTGAATATTTTTTATAATTACAAGTATATGGAGGATTTTATGTCTCTTCAGGTTTGTAGAATCTCACAAACAGGGGGTCTTTTTGGGTGAAATGGTCTGCTGACTGGTCGATGTTCATATTGCACTAACCTGTTTTCTTGCTTCACTTACCTTTGTATGGCATCTGTGATCGTGTCTTCAGAAAGAGTCTGCGTCCAGGGTACATTTTCTTTGAAATAAGATTGTACCCCAAGGTAACACAGCCATGTCGCTGACAGTTTAGGCACATGCCCTTCTCAAAGGTATCATAATCTTTACACTCGTATGCCACGCTGTTCTTATCTTCATTCTTTATGGAATCTATGAACAAGTTGACTGATCTCTCATGAGCACACTTGACTGACTCAGAGAATCCTTATGATAAAGAAAAAAAAAAAAGGAAATGATTATGGGTAATTATTTGGGCACACAAGGAAGTCCTGGCACTTGGTACAGATCTGGCCTCTATATGCATGCTTCATCAGGTACATTTTATCATGGTGAACCAAATATAAGAGATTTGATCCAGTAAAACACATGCTGAAGCTTACTGAAGAAATGGGTTCTGCTGTTAAGTACCATGCAGATTTTGCTGGGGATAATTACTGAACACGTGACACCCAACCCCATACACTGGGGATTTTAGATTTTAACCCTTTCTCCATATATCCAAATCAATTAAAAATGCTTTGAATTGAGTTTGGCTTTAAATTGGGAAGTACCTAAATGATTAGTGAGCAGTGCTGTTGTAACCATCACACTATATTACATATTGTAACAGATTGTAGATTCAATTTCTTACCAAGGACACCATACTCCACTAAATGGTTGTATATGTCTCTGAACTGGCAGCCAGGTTGTATGTTGCCTCCATTGGGATAAAAATCATAGTGACCAACTGGTTGGTTAATGCCAACGCTTAATCCTATATGCTGTTGTGTGTTTGTATGGATGGCATCAACAAGGGTTGCATCATCTGGAGACAAGCGATCTGTTACAGACATTCCTTCGAATAAAGGGCCAGCTGGATCAAGTCCTACAAAATATGAACATTCACTGTGTTTATTTACATGCACATGACATGTAAATAAACTTAACCAATCATAACAGCGCTAACAGAATATACAAAAACTTGTTTAATAAGTGTTGCTTTGTATGATGCATTGAAGATGTAGAATATCTGGATAATAAAGGTATATGTGCCCAATGCAATCAGTTTGAATATAACAGCCAACTTCAAGTACATGTTGTATAAAACCTACTTATACAAAAACGTTTATTCAAATGTTAATCTTCTCTAATGTTAAATGTATACTCTAGTGCTGGCTGCTTTTTAATCCATGCAATATTTTTATCACATGAATGGGCAGCTGAACTACTCTTCTAGGCAGGTAAATGTATACGCAAAAATGTAAACATACATTAAAGTGGGTCTGATGTCAAATGTAATCTTACAGATGATCACAGCTATGTGATAGCAATATCCCAACACCATCATGCTGCCCCACCTCTATCAGCCCTCAGGTCAAAGGAGGCAATAGGAATTGAAGAGCTAAAGCAAGTCCTGAGCCCCTCCTTGACACTTACATGTCATATGACACAGCCAAAGGGGGAGACCTGGGAAGACTTACCTCACTCTGCCTGGTGCCATGGCATATGAGGTTTGTTGAGAGAGTTTTAGAAAGGGAGGGGTGAATTTGTTCTGTTGGCAATTTTTGCTTAGGGTAATAGATGTTTGTACTGGAAAGGTGGGGGGGATTTTTGATTGTGTGTTACTCCTGACCTTTGCACTGTGTTACAATATAATGCCCTCTGCACTGTGTTACACACTACACCCCTCTCCACTATGCATTCCATGCCACTGACCTCTGAACTTTGGATCACTTACTACTGACCCCCACACTCTGCATTACTTACTCCTGACCCATGCACTGTGCTTTACATACAACTGACCTCGTCACTCTTACTTCTGATCCCTTCATTCCATACTACTGGCCTCTGAGCCCCTCATTACTTACTCCTGACCCCTGCACTCTGCGTACTTGTTACTGACCCCTGCACCATGTATTTCATACTGTACATACTACTGAGCTCTGAACTCTGTGTTACTTATTACTGACCCTTGCATTCCTCGTTACTTACGCTTGATCTCTGAACTCATTGTTCAGACCACTGATCTCTGCACTCTGCGCTACTCCTGACTTCTGCATGCACTGTGTTATGCACTACTGATCTCTCCTCTGTGCATAATATACTCCTGACCCCCTGCACTACTGTATTACTTCAAATTGACCTCTGAACTCTGTGTTATATACTAATGACCTATAAACTATAGGTTACTTGGTTACTTACTCCTGACCCTAGCACTCTGTGTTACATATTCCTGATCTCTGCACTGTGCATTACATAAATACTACTGACATTTGAACTCAGTTTTACATTCTCTGCACTCTGTTACACTTACTCCTGACTTATGCACTCTGCATTGCATACTACTAACCTCTGAACACTGTGTTAATTACTCATGATCCCTGTAATCTGCATAACTTACTACTGACCTCTGAACTTTGCATTATGTACTCCTCACCCCTTCACATTACATTAGCTCCCACTGAACTCAGAGCTCAGCATTACATGCAACCAACCTCTGAACACTGCGTTACTTAACACTGGCCCCTGAACTCCTCAAACCTCCCTTACTTGTTATTGATGCCTTGCTAGGTTAGCTTAACAAAAAGTGTGCCCTGATGATCTTTGATTTCTTTCATACTGTTCGGGTAGATCTCCAGGGGTTGCCTACCCCTGCATTAAAAGAAATATATAGAAATGACATACCTTGATTCTATGTTTAGTTTATATTTTATATGTAAACAGGGTAATCATACTTGTTCATTACATACACACTCTCTGCTTTCTACTTGCAGAGCTGCACAATGGGTTCGCTTTTTCGATAAAGCGGAACTCCATCCAAAAGGGGAAGACAGCTGGGATGCCGATATCATGGGATCCCTGGACAGGAAAGTGTCCTAATAAAAGTCAGCAGCTACAGTATTTGTAGCTGCTGACTTTAATTTTTTTTGGTGGGGTCGGGGTGGTGGGGGGGGGGGGGGGGATGGAGCTCTGCTTTACTTGTACCATGAAGTTCAATTAGTCTGCGGTCTCATTAAAGCAACCTCCCCTGAGGTATTCTCAGTTGCTAAACAGGAGATAAAGTAATTGTATTTTTCATGTAAAAATTACACAAAGTTACTTAACACACTCAACACACATTATTCCAAATGGGCATACCTGAAAAATAAGCAGGTGAATATATGCCTCTGCCACGGCTGTACTGCCAGAAGGCCACTCTGTTTTCAAGAAAGTCCTGGCCAAAGTCCCCTGGGAAACCAACATTTCCAGAATTGTCTACCTTTTTGGTACCCCTCAGCACTCAGTGGTTGCTCCTACCAACCTCTTCTTCACTACAGGATAAAGCAAGGAGGGATGTGGAGGATAGAGGAGGCTCCAACTTAGTGCTACTTGGAACCAAAGAGATTGACACGCCAGGTTTCCTAGTGCACCTTATTTTGGGAATCCTTTCCATCTCTGTTGGACTTACTTAAAGCGTATGTACAGCTCAAAATCTACTTTTATTTTTTGATAAATTACAAAAGGGTTGTTATTGTATTGCTTGCTGTCTGTGCCCCACTGGGGAGATTTTTCTTCACTTCCTGTTTTATAGATACAAGTTGAAGGAAATCTCTACAAGGTGAGCAGAACTTCCCTGTTAGGGAGCTTGAGAAAAAATGGTTAGTAGAGTTAAAAGAGTAACTTATAGCAGCCAACTATTCAGTGCACTGCAATTACTGCACCTTACTGAATAAGCCCTTTTTATATAGAACCAACCGCAGCTGCCACTTTGAGCACCAGTAAAAGCATGACTAATTAAATATATTGTATAAAAATAGACATGTGTTCAATTAGTTTGCAGACCATTTCACAGATACCGTATATGATGCTCTAAGGCAGTCATCCAGAACAGAAAATTAGGATATTGTTTGATTGCTAATATTATGTTTATGGAAATGAGTTGCAGCTTGCATGTACTAATCCAGTCAGTGCAATCATTAATAGGAAACATTTTCAAATGTAAAATGATCTAAAATAAATCTAATTCTTCCTTCAGTTAAAAATTAATGCAGAGTTATAATAACACTAATTATTAATTTGCACCTACACATTATAGGATTAATGTGAATCTGATGTTGATGTTTTAGTAAATTATTAATTCCAGAGAAGACATTAGCTTTTCCGGGACTGGACTGAGTTACAGCCCAGCTACAGGAAAAGGAAATTCCCAATGTCTCTTCTACAGTCCCAACCTGCTTCTAGCTATTCATTAAAAGAAAAAAAACAAAAAAACAAAAAAAAAAAAAAACATTTTAAGGTCAAGCTCACACTAGTGTGATTTCAGTCACACAAGTGCAATTTTGGAAAAGGTTCCTGCATTACTTTGGTGCCATTTACAGTGCTATTTGACCCCATAGAATATGCAGGCCACATCCACAACACAACCAAGTTGCACTGAAATCGGATCACATAGAGATCAGATTTCATTGCAGAAGTATGAACTTAGCCTTACACACAGTTGTGCTCATAACGTTACATACCCTGGCAGAACGTATGATTTCTTGGCCATTTTTCAGAGAATATGAATGAGAACACAAAAACATTTCTTTCACTCATGGTTCGTGTTTGGCTGAAGCCATTTAGGGCGGCACAGTGGTGTAGTGGATAGCACTTTCACCTGGCAACAAAAGGGTCGCTGATTTGAATCCCAACCACGACACTACCTACCTGGAGTTTGCATGTTCTCCCTGTGCCTGCGTGGGTTTCCTTTGGGTACTCCGGTTTCCTCCCACACTCCAAAGACATGCTGGTAGGTAAATTAGATCCTGTCTAAATTGGCCCTAGTATATGAATGAATGTAAGTTAGGGACCTTAGATTGTAAGCTCCTTGAGGGTAGGGACTGATGTGAATGTACAATATATATATATATATATATATATATATATATATATATATATATATATATATGTAAAGCGCTGCGTAAATTGACAGCGATATATAAGTACCTGAAATAAATAAAAATTATCAATCAACTGTGTTTACTCTTTTTAAATCATAATGACAGCAGAAACTACCCAAATGACCCTGATCATAAGTTTACATACCCCGGTTCTTAATATCGTGTATTGCCCCCTTTAACGTCAATGACAGCTTGAAGTCTTTTGTGGTATTTGTGGATGAGGCTCTTTATCTTGTCAGATGGTAAAGCTGCCTATTCCTCTTGACAAAAAGCCTCCAGTTCCTGGAAATTCTCAGGCTGTCTTACATGAACTGCATGTTTGAGATCTCCCCAGAGTGGCTCAATGATATTGAGGTCTGGAGACTGAGATGGCTTCTCCAGAACCTTCACTTTATTCTGCTGTAGCAAAGGATAGGTCTACTTGGCCTTGTGTTTTGGATCACTTTCATGTTGGAATGTCTAAGTACATCCCATGTCCAGCTTCCTGGCTGAGGAATGCAAATGTTCCTCCAGTATTTTTTGATAACATACTGCATTCATCTTGCCATCAATTTTGACCAATTTTCCTGTGCCTTTGTAGCTCACACATCCCCAAAACATCAGCGGTCCACCTCTGTGTTATACAGGCCTTGTTGACTCCTCTCCAAATGTAGGGTTTATGGTTGTGGCCAAAGAGCCAAATTTGGTTTCATCATTCCAAATGACTTTGTGCCAGAAGGTTTGAGGCTTGTCTCTGTGCTGTTTGGTGTATTGTAAGCGGGATACTTTGTGGCATTTGCGTAGGAATGGCTTTCTTCTGGTGACTTGACCATGCAGCCCATCTTTCTTCAAATGCCTCCTTATCGTGCATCTTGAAACAGCCACCCCACATGTTTTCAGAGAGTCCTGAAGTTATTTGTGGGTTCTTCTTTGCATCCTGGCAGTTGTGGCTGACATTTTAGTTGCTTTACCTGACCATGGTTTGGTTTTAACAGAATCCCTCATTTTCCACTTCTTGATTAGAGTTTGAACACTGCTGATTGGCATTCTCAATTCTTTGGATATCTTTTTATACCCTTTTCCTGTTTTATATGTTCAACTACCTTTTCCCACAGATCCTTTGACAATTATTTTGCTTTCCCCATGACTCAGAATCCAGAAACGTCAGTGCAGCACAGGATGAAAGATGCAAGGGTCTGTCAGGAGTCCAGAAACTCACTGAACTTTTATACAAACACACACTAATTACAAGCAAACAGATCACAGGTGAGGATGGTTACCTTTAATAGCCATTCAAACCCCTTTGTGTCAACTTGTGTGCATGTTATCAGGCCAAAATCACCAGGGTATTTAAACTTTTTGATCAGAGTCATTTGGGTAATTTTTGTTGTCATTATGATTTAAAAAGAGTAAACACAGTTGATTGATAATAAATGGCTTCAGCCAAACACTAGCCATGAGTGAAAGAAAAGTTTTTGTGCTATCATTCATATTCTCTGAAAAATGGCCATGAAATCATAAATTCTGCCAGGGTATGTAAACTTATGAGCACAACTGTAAGTCTGCTGTTTGAGAAAAATTTAGTATTACTGTTGTTTTTAATGGGTTTACTGAGACTAGTTTTTCAAATTTATGGGACCACTAAAACCGGACTATTGTACGTGTGTTCAACTGTGTTTCCCCAAACTTACCGATAATTTCCATTGGTAGGAGTGGACACTAGACAAACGAACATTAATCACACACAAACATATTTTCAAGTCACTCAAAGACCTGAGGACTGTCTGGGAACGTAGAAAGTAGGACACGACGTGACTGCAAAGACCTAAGACTCAGTACCCCTTTCGTTTTATTAACAGT
>BLSH010511829.1:1375227-1387817 GCA_018402905.1 Glandirana rugosa | reverse complement strand
TCGGAACATTTTGACACTTTTTTGGGACCAATGGCATTTATTCAGCGATCAGAAATTTAAATGTCCACTGATTACTGTATAAATGTCATTGGCAGTGAAGGGGTTAACCTGCAGGGGGAGAGCTAGGGGTTAATCGTGTTCCCTGGGTGTGTTCTTACTGTGGGGGGGTTGGGCTAACATGGGCATGAGAGATCTAACTGATCCCAGTGACAGGGATCAGTAGATCTCTCATGCCCCACTGACAGGGCGGGGAACCGCCGTGTTTACATCGGCGGTTCCCCGTTCTTTCTCTGTAGCCGCTCATCGCGGCTCGCCGGCGGACATCGGGTCCGCCCGAGCCGCGGGCACACTCCCCAGGAGTGCGGCGGGTGCGCGCGCCCCCTGGTGGCCAAATGCGAATCGCCGATTATTTACACGATTCGCGCAGGGCTCCCCCACTGCCGCCTTGAAAAGACGGCGCGCGGTGGGGAACCAGTTAATCACCGCAAAAAAGTCCAAACATTTAAAAAAAATACAAACATTTTTGTTATAAAATGTATCAAATAAGTAATTTTTCTTCTTCACTGATGTGCGCTGATGAGGCTGCACTGATGGGCACTGATGAAGCTGCACTGATGGGCACTGATAAGCTGCACTGATGGGTACTGTTTGGCATTGATGGGCAGTGATAGGTGGCACTGATAAGCTGCACTGTTGGCACCAATTGGCACTGAAGGGGCTGCACTGACAATCAGTGATCTGATGATTAGTGCCCTGATTATCAGTGTAAACAATGTGCTGACAACCTTGCCGGGTATCAGCTCTCCTTTCCTCACACGGGCACAGCATGTGAGGAAAGGACTGCTGATAACTAGCAAGTATGTTTACATGTGATCAGCTCTTATTAGACACAGCTGATCACATGGTAAAGGGCCACTGTGATTGGGCCTTTACCTCGATTTGTGATCAGTGACAGAGCGCATCCCAGGTGGCGTGCAGGGGGTGGGGTTCTGGGAGGACATCTATGGATGCCCTCCCAGACCTAGACAAGAATTGAAGTGGTTAATTATAAGTTAAAATAAAAGCAAACTATATTTTTCTGAAAGTATAACTAAAGCCAACCCTTTTTGTTTTCATTTTGGATAAATTAGAGGAAGGGCTAAAACCCCCTCAGTTTTTTGGCATTTGTGTCTCCTTAAGGAGGTTTTCCGTTCACTGCTTGTCCTGTAGCCTCAATAGAAAGTGAGAGGATATATTTCTGAACTGAGGGAAATGCCCTTTTAGGCAGTTGTCTTGGGAAAATGTGAATCGATCCTGGGACCTTGGGTTCTTGGGTCGGTTCCCTACTGCCTGAACCACTGGGGAACTCCTATCTGTGTAGACCCCTGGTTATCTTCTTCTTCATGGTAACAGACTCTGGCTCCACCCAGTGCCCAGCTGTAGGCAGTTACCTGATGTAGTACCTATAAAATCATCACTTCCCCTTCCTGTCTTTTTCCTAGTATAAGGTTCCACTTCCTGTTTGGTGGTGTATCATACTGTTTTTTTTATTGCTGAGTTCTGCTTGTTCCCAACTACGCTTTTTGGACTACTCCTTTGGATTATGCTGAATGTTGTTGCTGACCCTGCCTGTCCCTGATGTCGCCTTCTGGAATATCCCTTGGATCCCTGCCTTGGTTTGCTGCCTCGGACCGTTATTGGATTGTTCTTCCTTCTGCCTGGCTCCTGACTTTGCCCTCTTCTAACTGTGAGTTACTTGTTTTGTTGTTCCCTGATTTAGCCTGTTTGCACTTTCTATTGTGGTCCCGGAATTCTGGCTGCAGGATCGCGACGGTCCCTCCACCTGATACTGGGATAAGAAGACTAAAGGTCAGGAAATTGGGGTGACGGTTGGGGTTCCTGGCAGACCTAACAGTATAGTAGGGCCAGATGGACCTCAGCGAGTTGGTGCAGGCAGTCTCTCTTCAGGAACAACTGATGGGAGTGCAGGCCAACCATGTGCAGTCTTTGGAGGAGAAACTTGATGCTATCATAGGTATATTTTCCTCTTTGTCTACAGCACATGGGTTCAATCCTGCTGCACCTACTAACCTAGGGGCTGTGCTGTGGTCGTGTCTAGGAAACCTGTGGCTGTGTCTAACCTACGGGTTCTCCCACTCCTAAAATACCTCTGTCTGAGAAGTATGATGGTAACCCTTCTGATTGCAGGGGGATTCTCAACCACTGCCGGTTGCATATTAGAAATCAACCTTCTGTGTTTGCCCCTGCTCAAGCAAAGGTGACATTTATAATTTCCTTGCTAAAGGGCAGAGCATTGTCTTGGGTGTCAACTCTTCTTGAGAAGGAGCCTCCTGTACTCACTGATTATCCCACTTTCATGAATACTTTTGAGAAAATATTTGACGTTCCAGGCAGAGTATCTGCGGCCGAGTCCAGTAATCTCAATTTACATCAGGGTAAACGCACGGTAACATCCTATGCCACAGAATTTCGCAGGCTTGCGGTAGAGACTACCTGGGATAATGGCGACCTTAAGGCTGCTTTCTGCAGAGGGCTATTGGAACGCATAAAAGACTAATTAACTTACCGTGAGGTTCCGGTAGGTCTGGACAATTTTATCAACTTGTGTATCCTGGTGGACACTCGCTTTTCTGAATGTCTGTTAGAGAGAGAGGGCGCCAAAGACAATATAATCCTCACAGATTTGGTTCTAAATCTCCTCCTCTTCAATCTCTAGCCCCTACTGTCCCTTCTCCTGTCGGGTCTGAAGAAGAACCCATGGACGTAGGGGCTGTGCATTTGTCTGATAGTGAACGTACCAAACACAGGACCCTAGGCTACTGTCTATATTGTGGGAGCCAGGTCATGTCGTGCGTTCTTGTCCGGTTTGGGCGGAAAACGTCCGGGCTTAATGGGTGATCGAGGAGTCCCATTAGGCCATGTTGTTTTGAATCCTCATCAGGAGAGACTATTAGTTCCTATTTCGTTGTCTTAGAATGATCAGTGCTGCTCCACAGTAGCCTTTTTAGATTCTGGTGCTGGTGGCTTGTTTCTAGATGCAGCACTGGTTAAAAGACTTCAAATTCTTACTGTTTCTAAAACCCTACCGCTCTGTGTAACTACTCTCCGAATTACTGTAAAAAATCGGTATCCACTCCCTTTAATTAATGAATTGTTTGACCTTGTCCAACGATCAAAGATCTTTACCAAACTGGACCTTCGTTCTGCATACAATCTTATTAGAATCAAAGCAGGAGGCGAATGGAAGACAGCTTTTAATACTAGAATGGGGCATTATGAGTATCTTGTGATGTCATTTGGTCTCTGCAATGCCCCCGCCATATTCCAGGAGTTTGTGAATGATATTTTCAAGGATCTACTCGACTCCTTTATTGTTGTCTACATAGATGATTTATTCACTCTAAAGATTTAAAGGATCATTGTTGCCATGTACGCACTGTTTTCCAACGTTTAAAAGATCACAGGTTGTACGCCAAACTTTCCAAGTGCTCTTTTAAACAATCGGAAATACCTTTCTTAGGATATATAATTTTGTCTGAAGGATTCCAGATGGATTCCAAGAAACTCAATGCCATCTTACAATGGCCAAGACCTTCCACTTTAAAATAAATACAGCGATTCATTGGATTTAGTAACTACTATCGTAAATGTATCAAGAATTTTTCCAAGATTCTGGCTCCCATCACTACCCTCACTAAGAAAGGGACCAACTGCTCTCAGCGGTTTCCCAAAGTTTTGGAAGCTTGTCACTTAAAGTCTGCCTTTTGCTCCGCTCCTGTCCTCTGCCATTCTCAGCCTTCAGTTCAATATTTCTTGGAAGTTGATGCCTCCACCTCCGCAGTTGAAGTTGGAGCCGGAGCAGTGTTATCCCAACGATACCCTACTTCCAACAAACTACATCCAGTCACCTTCTTCTCCAAGAAATTCTCTGTCATGGAACAAAACTATGACATAGGAAATAGAGAACTTTTGGCTGTAAAACTAGCATTCACCAAATGGAGACATTTATTAGAAGGTACGGAGCTTCCTGTTGTAGTTCAGACTCACCATAAGAA
Organism: Glandirana rugosa; assembly: GCA_018402905.1. NCBI lineage: Eukaryota > Metazoa > Chordata > Amphibia > Anura > Ranidae > Glandirana > Glandirana rugosa. The sequence goes on along the minus strand of BLSH010511829.1, from coordinate 1,383,762 downwards.
TTTGACCTATTTAGAGAAAGCCCAAAGTCTGAATTCCAGACAAGCCCGCTGCCCATTATTCTTCACTCGGTTTATCTATGTCGTAACATTCTGGGTACTAAGAACACCAAGGCCGATGCCCTGTCTCGGCAATTCCCTTGCAAGAGTCTTCAAGCTGCTCTGAATCATATTGTTCCTCCAGAATGAATTATTGCTCAGCTGGATACTACCTTACAAAGGAGCTTATTGGCTGCTCAATCCTGGGCTCCTGCTATTCTTTTGGTTCTGTATAATACTTTGTATGTTCCTCAAGAATTACGTAAAGAAGTTTTGCAATGGGCCCATGGACAGAAGATATCCGGGCATCCTGGTATCAAACAGACCTTCTTATTACGCCTGAAATCCCTGGTTTGGTGACCTACCCTAAAGAAGGATGCAATAGCCTTTGTTAGTTGCTTGTACTGTTTTTGAGGCCATCAAAATGCCTCAATCTATTCCTCAAGGTCTACTACAACCGGTACCTGTTCCTCGTGCTCCCTGGACTCATATTAGTATGGATTATATCGTGGACTTGCCTGCCTCCAGAGGGAATACCGTCATCTGGGTTGTCGTAGACAGATTTTCGAAATTAGCACACTTCATTCCTATGCCTGCCCTACCTTCAGCCCCAAGCTTGGTACTATCCTTTATTGAAAATGTTATCCGTTTACACGGTATTCCTCTTGATATTGTTAGCGACAGCGGCCCTCAATTCATATCTTCGTTCTGGAAAGCTGTTTGCAAACATCTTGGTATCAAGAATTACCCGTCTTCTGGATACCACCCCAATCTAATGGCCAGAAAGAAAGGGTTAAAAAAAATTTTGGGGCCTATCTAAAGGCTAATATTAATGCTGAACGTGGCAACTGGAGTGAGATGCTTACCCCTGGCTGGATTAGCACACAACTCACAATGGCACTCCTCTTTAAGATGTTCTCTTTTCCAAGCTGCCTTTGGTTATCAACCCAGGTTTTTCCCTTTTCAATCCTCACTGGTAGAGGTACCTGCGGCAACCAACATGGTGACTAGGTTAACTAAGCACTGGAGGAACATAAGAAAGGTTCTACTTCAGTCTGTTCGCAGATACAAAGGGCTTGCAGACCGTCGTAGAAGACCTGCACCCCGTTATCGTCTCAATCAGCTAGCTGGTTATCTACTAAGAACATCAAACTGTGACAACCCTCTCCCAAATTAGGTGTGTATAAAAGGTCAATGAGTTTCTGGACTCCTGACAGACCCTTGCATCTTTCATCCAGTGCTGCACTGACGTTTCTGGATTCTGAGTTATGGGGAAAGCAAAAGAATTGTCAAAGGATCTGTGGGAAAAGGTAGTTGAACTGTATAAAACAGGAAAGGGATATAAAAAGATATCCAAGGAATTGAGAATGCCAATCAGCAGTGTTCAAACTCTAAATCAAGAAGTGGAAATGAGGGATTCTGTTGAAACCAAACCAAGGTCAGGTAGACCAACTAGAAATTTCAGCCACAACTACCAGGAAAATTGTTTGGGATGCAAAGAGAAAGCCACAAATAACTTCAGGTGAAATACAGGACTCTCTGAAAACATGTGTGGCTGTTTCAAGATGCCCAATAAGGAGGCACTTGAAGAAAGATGGGATGCATGGTTGAATTGCCAGAAGAAAGCCATTACTACACAAATGCCACAAAGTATCCCACTTACAATACGTCAAACAGCACAGAGACAAGCCTCAAACCTTCTGGCACAAAGTAATTTGGAGTGATGAGACCAAAATTTAACTTAATACCGTGTATTGCCCCCTTTAACATCAATAACACCTTGAAGTCTTTTGTGGTATTTGTGTATGAGGCTCTTTAGCTTTTCAGATGGTAAAGCTGCCTATTCCTCTTGACAAAAAGCCCAGCTGTGGCTGAAATTTTGAGTTGGTCTACCTGACCGTGGTTTGGTTTCAACAGAACCCCTCATTTTCCCCTTCTTGATTAGAGTTTGAACACTGCTGGTTGGCATTCTCAATTCCTTGAATATCTTTTTATATCCCTTTTCTGTTTTATACAGTTTAACTACCTTTTCCGGCAAATTCTTTTGCTTTCCCCATGACTCAGAATCCAGAAACCTCAGTGGAGCACTGGATGGAAGATGCAAGGGTCTGTCAGGAGTCCAGAAACTCATTTACCTTTTTATACACACACTAATTACATGCAAACAGATCACAGGTGAGGATGGTTACCTTTAATAGCCATTCAGACCCCTTTTGTGTCAACTTGTGTGCCTATCATCAGGCCAAAATCACCAGGGTATGTAAACTTTTGATCAGGGTAATTTGGGTAGTTTCTTTTGTCATTATGATTTAAAAAGAGTAATCACAGCTGATTGATAATAAATGGCTTCAGCCAAACACTAACCATGAGTGAAAGAAATGTTTTTGTGTTGTCATTCATATTCTCTGAAAAATGGCCAAGAAATCATAAATTCTGCCAGGGTATGTAAACTTATTAGCAGAACTGTATGTGTGTGCATTTATGTCAGTATTACAATGTATATCCCTCAATGTTGTGGTCCCTTAGGTGCACATCTAATAGTTTTTGAAATTATCCATACTCCCAGCAGAAACCACTGCTTGTGGAAGAGAATTCCACATCCTCACTGCTCTTACCGCAAAGAACCCTCTCCGCAGTTTAAGGTTAAACTGCCTTTCTTCTAGTTTTAGTGAATGGCCTCGTGTCTTTGTGTACTCCCTTGCGCTGAATAGTTTTGTCCCCATTGTGGGGTCACCAGTACAGTATTTGTACATTGAAATCATATCCCCTCTCAAGTGTCTCTTCTCCAGAGAGAATAAGTTCAGTGTTTGTAATCTTTCCCCTTAATTAGCTTTCTTGCCCTTCTCTGAACCCTTTATAGTTCCAGGACATCCTTTCTGAGGACTGGCGCCCAGAACTGGAGGGCATACTCCAGGTGCGGCCTCACTAGAGACTTGTATAGTGGGAGAATTATTGATTTATCCCTAGAGTTGATCCCTTTCTTGATGCATGCCAACATTTTGTTAGCTTTGCTTGCAACAGCTTGGCATTGCATGCCACTGCTGAGCCTGTTCTCTACTAGGACCCCTAGGTCTTTTTCCATCCTAGATTCCCCAGAGGCTCTCCCCCTAGTGAGTAGTTTGCTTTCATGTTCTTGGTACCCAAATGCATTATTTTACATTTTTCTACTTTAAACCTCATTCGCCACTTATCTGCCCACCCCATTAATTTGTTCAGATCTTCTTGCAAGATTTCCACATCCTGTAGATAAATTATTGCCCTGCTTAGCTTGATATCATCTGCAAATATGGAGATTGAGTTGTTTATCCCGTCCTCCAGATCGTTTATGAATAAATTGAATAGGATTGGTCCAAGGACAGAATCTTGGGGAACCCCACTTTCTACATCCGACCATTCAGAGTACTCCCCATTTATCACCACCTTCTGGACTCACCCCTGTAACCAGTTTTCAATCCGGCCATGCCCTCTGTCTGACAGTACTCTGAATGACAATGAATGGCTGAGTACTGTTGTATGTGTGAGGAAGGGTAGTGTATATTACCCCGCTACTCAAAAAGTCATTGGACTTTCTAAAGGTTGACTATATGGAAATAGGTAGAATTTGACATCTCATGGTTTAGCATTTCATTGATAGCAGCCATTTACTTTTATGATATTTTCTCAAAGTGCAGGCTTGCTTTCCCTATTTTAAAACCAAAATGCCTTTGTAATGTGACAGTGGTGGCCTGTCCATAGAGGGCGCATGGGTTCCTATCCATTGTCCGGCCCCTTGATCTACATATCAGGATGCCGGACTATGGATTCCAATGGGGAGGAGTGTCTTTTTGAAGCACCTGATTAGAGCCTGAGGCACGGAGGGGAAGCTTGAGGAGCAGACATCAGAGCCCCGCCACTTCAGGAGAGGAGCAGGAGAGCCACGGCAGGAGAGGAGCAGGAGAGCCCCGCCACGGCAGGAGAGGAGGATAGCCCTGCCACACAAGGAGGTAATTTCCGCCCGGACCAGCCGAACGCGCGCGTGCGCGCGCGGGGGGGTGTTGTCAGTGCTGTCTCAGTGCCGGTGGGTGGATGTGGTGCATGTTTGCCGCCCCCCCCCCAAAGGAAAACCCACCAGCTGCCACTGAATGTGATCATCTGAAATATATGCTATTTGTCACACAAAGTAACAAAAATGACTGTGAGTAGTAGTAATCAGTATGGGACTGTGATGCTTTGTGTTATGCAGTGTTCTAAATAATTAGAAATTACCTGTAATTCTTCCAATCTTGTTCGATCCAGTCATGTAGCTGCCAGCAAATCCTGAAACATGAGCTCCAAGGCTGTACCCAATCAAGTGAACATTACTTCTTGGAAACTGAACAGATGACTAGAAAACATCATGAATTACAGATCTAAGACAGCAGCAGGATGAGGACAGAATTATGTATACTATTGAAGCAAAATAATATTTGTAATTATGACCATGTGTTAAATCTATCTAATATCAGTATTACAAAGAGGTATTCTAGATTAACTGTTATTCATTTTAATTCAATCACAAGGTAAGATGAGTCATGGTCAAGAAATACAATAAACTATTATCTTAAGTGCTTTATGGAACTAGAAAGATAGATACAGTATATTTGATCTAAAGTCTTAAGATATCAAGTCCACATACCTATATTGATAAGGAATAACATGAATTTGACCCCTTTCACACTGAAGGCGGTTTTCAGGCGCTTTAGCACTAGAAATAGCGGCTGTAAAGCACCTGAAAACTGCCTCCCATTCATTACAATGGGTGCTTTTACACCCAGGCGGTGCGCTTGCAGGATGTTCGGAAAAGTCCTGCAAGCAGCATCTTTGGGGCGGGTTGGGAGCACTGCATACAGCGCTCCTAAAATGCCCCTGCCCATTGGAATGAATGGGCAGTGCTTCTGAAGCGCCACAAAATGGGGAGTTTTTAACCCCTTTTTTGTGGGGTTAAAAGCTCCCCGCCGGTGCCCAAAAAGCATTGCAAAAGCGCAGCTTAAACAGCTGTAAAGCGCTGCTTAAACGAGCGGCGTTTTACCGCTAATGGCCGGCGCTTTCAGTGTGAAGGCAGCCTTTGATACCCCTAAAGAAGCTGTGAAATGAGGCAAAACATAGGGTTTTGATTTGGGGAAATGTTAGTTAGGAAGGGACGCTGATTGAAAATAAATAAGTAAATTAGGAAAAGAATAAATAGATGTAAGATTAGAAGGATTGTTTAGGGAGCAGCTCCTTTAAATTATAATTATATAGATAATGTTACTGACATAGAAGACAAGGTGGATCTTTGAAGCTTTTTAAGGAATGAATTGATTGATATGGTAATAGTAGGATAAATAGGTTTATAGTGGAGAAGAAAATTATTAACAACTTGAAAAGAAAGAGGAGAATAAACATGTAAGTTCTGAAAATATAGTAAGTAGAAAAAAGGAAAACGTTTGAAATCAGAAATGATTGAAATTATTGCCCTAAGTATAAAGGTCAGTCACACAGAGTTAACTAGCATCTCATTTCAAATAGTATATGGGAAAAAGTACAGAACACACAATAAGATGAAACAGTTTAATTTCTAAATTTAATAATAAAGTTGAATTCATGTTTTCTAATGGGGTAGACCTATAAATTAGTGATGTACGTTCCACTTATGCTGATTTAAAACTTTTGTTCATTAAAGAATTGGATAATGCCTTAGGTTGAAAAAGGCACATGACGGTAAAATTTCAAATGAAAAAGCACCACAAAATCTTATTTGTCCGGAGAAGTTTTTCTCAACCTTTTTATAATCAAGGCACTCTTTAACATTACAGTATGCACAATCTCAAGGCACCCCATTCTAAAATATTAAAAACAAAACGAATGGTTTTACGTAATACAGCAACATCCACATACATAGGACACCCTATGTTAGAGGCGATTTATTCTTCCAAATACACCTTTGCATACTGGTGCTGACTAGTATTCCAATGTTTCTCTTCTCCCTCAGCTTCTCTCCCTCATTCAGTTAATGTGACTGCAATGCTGATGGAGAGGGGCAAACTGGATGCTGTGCATGTGCTTGATGTCCTCCTTATTAACTTATAACTCAATTAATTGTTAGGACGCTGGCAGCTAGAAGGTTGTAATGGTGCACAATGAAAACCTGAGGCTTTGTGTAACACAAAGGCAGGCTGGCTTTTATATAATTTATGGGCATGTTACCTGGGCACCCTGGTTGAAAAAGGCTGGTCCAGAGGCAGAAAAAAAAACCCCTTAAAAAGTATTCTTTAATTCACAGTAACAAAAGATAAAATACTTTCTGACATCTGACATAAATCTCTGAAACAGCAATAGTATTCCTTTTGTATAAATGCAGCCCTTTATATTTTAATTTTTAGGAAAAACATTTAGTCTTAAAGTCATACTAAAGTCCTATGTGATACTTAAATGCTCTGTGCAGTTGTTTTGCACAGAGCAGCCCACATCCTCCTCTTCTCTGGTTCCTTGTCGGCGCTCCTGGCTTCTCCCTCATGCCAAGTGCCCCCAAAGCAAGCAGCTCGATATGGGGGCACCCGAGACGAGTCGCTGCTCTGTGTGTCCCTTCAGACACGGAACCGTGGCTCAGCCCACCCCCTCTCTCTCCTCATTGTCTCACTGACTTTGACAGAGATGGGAGCCAATGACGCCTGCTGCTGTGTCTCAGCCAATCAGGAGGGAGAGTCCCGGGACCTCGTGGCTCTAGTGCAACATCGCTGGATCGAGAAGGAGCTCAGGTAAGTATTAGGGTGGCTGAGGGGGGCTGCTGCACACAGAAGCTTTTTTATCTGAATACATAGAATGCATTAAGATAAAAAAAAAACTTTCTGCCTTTAGAACCACTTTAACAACATTAGTTGTTCCAACAAAATAACCATTTTTAGAACTGAAGATTAAGCCCATTTTCCTCCAGTGGTAAGGCATGTCCTTGTGTCTTTTGCAATAAAGTAAAGATCCTTTTATTTGCTTTCATAGGGTGATCATATCTACTCTTTATTCCCCTCCATTTATATGAAAGTTTATGCTGACTTGCTGTTGCTGTCAAAGCTAAGAAGGACAATACTTATAAAATCTATCTATTAGGGCTCTTTCACATGAGCGGAGCCCGTTTTGATGGACTCCGCTGTTCAGCAGGGATCCATCCGTTCATCCCCGCTGAGCTGGCGGATGACAGGACCATCTCTGCTCACTGTGCAGGGACGGACCTGTCAGAGCGCCGCTCTCATCAATCGGATGAAAATGGACCGTCTGTTCTCCATAGAGGAGAATGGAGCATCCATTCAGGTCTGCCTGAAAAACTGACAGGTGGACATGAACGGTCATGAATGGTATGTGTGAAAGGAACCTAAATCAGTGCTAATTTTGCTAACGAAAATATTTTCGTCAACAAAATGAACACTGTTTTAGTTGACTAAAATATGATTAAAACTAAAACAATTCAGATGACTAAAATATGACTAAACCTAAAATGGCATATTAGCCAAAAGACTATGACTAAAACCAAATAGAAATTTGACGTCAAAATTAACATTGCACTAACACATAAGAATAAGTAGAGACCATCTACTAAGCTGCTGAAAGAAAAAAAAAATTGAAAAAGTCTTCTCAGGTAATATGTGCAATGGCATTACAACGAATAGAATTTGGTTTTTTTTTAAATGTTTTAAGGTAGAGTTGAGCGAACTTCTAGAAGTCCGGGTTCTGCTGGTTCGGCAGAACTTCGGGACAAAGTCCGGGTTCGGGTCCGGACAGAACCCGAACTTTGTCCCGGACCCCGAACCCCATTGAAATCAATGGAGACCCGGACTTTTAGGTACAAAAAGTGTTCTAAAATAGTCCTGGAAGGTCCTAGAGGTCTGCAAAAGGAAGGAAATGTGGGTAAGGGTGGGACAAGTGACTTACAAAGAAATGGGGACAGGGAAATAACTTTAAATATTTTAAAAAAAATAAAAACATAAAAAATGCAAAAATGGAGATCATCTTCAAAATGGGTCTGAAAAGTATAAATAAGCAGGGAGTACCCATATCACTGTTCTGCAAAATGTGTGTATCACTTTAAATCAAACCGGAAATCAGTGCACATCTCTTCTGCACAAGTATTTCAAGTCTGTGTGTCACTTTAAATCAAACCGTCAATCATTGCACATCTTTTATTCACACTTCTTTTTAAAATGTGTGTATCACTTTAATTGAAACCGTCAAACATTGCACATCTCTTCTGCACAATTATTTCAAGTGTGTGTGTCACTTTAAATCAAACCGTCAATCATTCCACATCTTTTATTCACACTTCTTTTTAAAATCTGTGTATCACTTTAAATGAAAACGTCAGTCATTGCACATCTGCTATTCACACACATGTGTTCTGCACCAGACCAGATGTTCTTCACACATTAAATCTTTTCTTCATACATCTGGAAATAGAATAGAACACTTTACCTAATTCACAAGATAAGATAAAGGTCTACATACTTCTTTTCT
>BLSH010511829.1:1364162-1374296 GCA_018402905.1 Glandirana rugosa | reverse complement strand
CTTATTTATACTTTTTGGACACAGTTTGAAGATGATTTTAGAACAGTTCTATGGCCTCTAATGTTAATTAATACTTTTCAGACCCATTTTGAAGATGATCTCCATTTTTGCATTTTTTATGTTTTTATTTTTTTTTTAAATATTTAAAGTTATTTCCCTGTCCCCATTTCTTTGTAGGGCACTTGTCCCACCCTTACCCACATTTTCCTTCCTTTTGCAGACCTCTAGGACCTTCCTGGGCTTTTTTACAGCATTTTTAAGATTTTTCATTAAAATTACCAGAACACCGGACCCGAACCCGGACTTTTTTTGAAAAGTCCGGGTCCGGGTCCCGGACACCCCAAAGTTCGGTACGGACCCGAACTTTACAGTCCGGGTTCGCTCAACTCTATTTTAAGGCTATGTTCACACATGTCCTGCTACGGTTTGAATTGAGTTTTTATAAATCCGCTGAAGCTTTGTTCACCGGTTCAGGTGCAATTTTTACCTGAAATGTGTAAACCGGCTCCATTGCAAGCCGGTCTGGTTCACTTGTTATGTGAATCAGATGTGGTTCAAAATGCATCCAATTTGCACATATGTGAACTGAGTCTTAAGTTGCACTTCTGTTTGTCAAAAAGCAATATTTTTGTTTGTTTATGAAATTTGGTTTTATCTATAACAACGTTATATATCGCAATGGCTAAATCTGTGTCTGTAGTGCATGTTCAAACCTTAATACCATACAGTGCCTTGAAAAAGAATTCATACTCCTTGAAATTTTCCACATTTTGTTACAACCAAAATTGTAATTGTATTTTATTGGGATTTTATGTAATAGACCAACACAAAGTGGCACATAATTTAAAGTGGAAGCAAAATGATAAATTTTTTTTTTTTCATTTTTTACAAATAAATATGTGAAAAGTGTGGCTTGTATTTGTATTCAGCCCCCTTTACTCCGATACCCCTAACTAAAATCTAGTGGAACCAATTGCCTTCAGAAGTCACCTAATTAGTAAAAAGAGTCCACCTGTATGTAATTTAATCTCAGTATAAATACAGCTGTTCTGTGAAGCCCTCAGAGGTTTGTTAGAGAACCTTAGTGAGCAAACAGCATCATAAAGGCCAAGGAACACACCAGGCAGGTCAGGGATAAAGTAGTGGAGAAGTTTAAAGCCGGGTTAGGTTATAAAAAAAAAATCCCAAGCTTTGAACATCTCACAGAGCACTGTTCAATTCATCATCTGAAAATGGAAAGAGTATGGCACAACTGCAAACCTACCAAGACATGGCTGTCCACCTAAAATGACAGGCCGGGCAAAGAGAGCATTAATCAGAGAAGCAGCCAAGAGGCCCATGGTAACTCTTGAGGAGCTGCATAGATCCACAGCTCAGGTGGGAGAATCTGTACACAGGACCACTATTAGTTGTGCACTCCACAAATCTGGCCTTTATGAAAAGCCATAAGACGTCCAGTTTGCGAGAAGCCATGTGGGGAACACAGCAAACATGTGGAAGAAGGTGCTCTGGTCAGATGAGACCAAACTGAACTTTTTTGCCTAAAAGCAAAATGCTATGTGTGGTGGAAAACTAACACTGCACATCACCCTGAACACACCATCCCCACAGTGAAACATGGTGGGGGCAGCATCATGTTGTGGGGATGCTTTTCTTCAGCAGGGAGAGGGAAGCTGGTCGGAGTTGATGGTAAGATGGATGGAGCGAAATACAGGGCAATCTTAGGTCTGCAAAATACTTGAGACTGGGGCGGAGGTTCACCTTCCAGCAGGACAACGATCCTAAACATACAGCCAGAGCTACAATGGAATTGTTTAGATCAAAGTATATTCATGTGTTAGAATGGCCCATTCAAAGTCCAGACCTAAATCCAATTGAGAATCTGTGGCAGGACTTGAAAATTGCTGTTCACAGCTGCTCTCCATCCAATCTGGCAGAGCTTGAGCTATTTTGCAAATTAGAATGGGCACTGTCTAGATGTGCAAAGCTGGTAGAGACATCCCCCAAAAAGACTTGCAGCTGTAATTGCAGTGAACGGTGGTTCTACAAAGTATTGACTCAGGGGGGCTGAATACAAATGCACGCCACACTTTTCACATATTTATTTGTAAAACATTCTGAAAACCATTTATCATTTTCCTTGCACTTCACAATTATGTGCCACTTTGTGTTGGCCTATCACATAACATCCCAACAAAATACATTTACGTTTTTGGTTGTAACATGACAAAATGTGAAAAAGTTCAAGGGAATATGAATACTTTTTCAAGACACTGTAAATAATAACTGTTATTGGAATTTTACTCCCAGGAGTATATAATGAGTCTGGCAATTCTAGAGAAATGCTTAAATAATGCATTACAAACCCACTAGATTTTAGTCAACTAAAATTTGACTACAACTAAAACAATTCAGATGACTAAAACTAAAATGGCATTTTAGTCAAAAGACTATGACTAAAACTAAATTAAAATTTGACATCAAAATTAACACTGCTATAAACTATTGGCAACATCCCATATTTCCGTTTACATTAAATCAGTCCCTTTATATAAGCATATGGAAAGTGCAACATAATTCAATATATTAGTGATGGGATGTGATTCCACCTTTGCCTTGGGTAGCAAAGCACAAGCCTGCCACTGAAGAGTACTATTTTTCACATTCTTGCAGTGCTGTAGCAATCACTAAATCTAGTCATCATTTTATTTGAGGCTGGAGGTGGAAAAATCATTCCATAAAGCACATGCATGGTATAAAGAAAACCATTTTCTTGTATTTATGAATCTTTCTGTGAACAAACTGCTTTTCAGCTGCCAGGTATGTCAGGGCACCAATGTAAATGAGAAAGCAGAAGCTAAGATAAATAAATATCGCAGTTATATTTTACAATGCAAATGTTTGTGCTGGAACCATCACAGAGAAAAGAGTAGTTAACTTCGTTGAACATCTTGAGTCTGATTGTACAACTGCTGAACTATTGCTTAACAGTGCCATAAAAATAAGAGCAGAAGAGTAAAATCTGGCAGGTGCATAGCAGCTCAGGAGGAAAGAAATACAATGCTCTGTCTGGGCTCCAAAAAACAAAGTATACCACTGTCACATCTCATTTCCATCAATGCCTGCATCTCTCTATTGAACATATTCAATGCGTTGACAGGGATATTGTGTCTATTTACTACTAGGCTCATGTTTCTTTTGCTATTGGTCTGCTATAGCTCACCTTCTTAATAAACTTAGAACTAAGCACATTGGGGGGGAGATTCACTAAAACTGGTGCACTCTGAATCTGGTGCAGCTGTGCATAGTAGCCAATCAACTTCTAACTTCAGCTTGTTCAATTAAGTTTTGACTATAACCCAGGGTTCACACCGCTCCGATGCAGAAGTTGCATTACTTCCCAAGCGACTTTGCCCTGCGACTTCATGTCCGACTTCCATGCGACTTCAATGAACGGGATCCGACTTTGAGATGTTTGAGACTTGTCCTTTGACCAATAAAAACAATTCCTTTGCTTCTGGTATGGAAGAAAGGCCCTTTGAGTCTGGTATGGATCTTGAGGGGAAACCCCATGCCAAAAAAAAAAAAGAAAACGATGTGGGCTCCCCCCAAGATTCATACCAGACCCTTATCCAAGCATACAGCCTGGCAGGTCAGGAAAAGGGGGGAATGAGCGAGCGCCCCCATTCCTGGACCATACCAGGCTACATGTCCTTAACATGGGGGGTGGGTGTTTTGGGGCAGGAGGGGCACCCCAAAGCACCTTGTCCCCATGTTGATTGGGACAAGGGCCTCTTCCTGACAACCCTGGGTGATGGTTGTGGGGGTCTACAGGCCAGGGGCTTATCAGAATCTGGAAAATCCTGCCCCCCTATGTGAATGAGTATGGGGTACATTGTTCCCCTACCCATTCACCCAAAAAAAAGGAGTGTAGTGTTACAAAAAAAAGAGATGGTTTTTGACAAGTCCTTTATTAAAAATGAATAATGTCCCCCATCATAGCTCCAACGTGTCTTCTTTCTCAGATACTGCCCCCGATGTCTTCTTTCTCCTGTTCCGCTGCCGATGTCTTCTTCCTCCGGTCTTCTCCTTCCACTGATGTCTTCTCCCTCACCCTCCACTGATGTTTTCTTCCTCCGGTCTTCTCCTTCCACTGATGTCTTCTCCCTCACCCTCCACTGATGTCTTCTTCCTCCAGTCTTCTCCCTCCGCTGATGTCTTTTTCCTCTGGTTTTCTTCTTCTGCTGATGTCTTCTCCCTCTGCTGATATCTTCTTCCTCCGTCGCTGCTGTCCCACTAAAAATAAAAAAGAAATGGTCCTCTGACGCTGGCTCACTCCGTGTGTCAGCTCCAGTGTCTGCCAGTTGCTATATAGCCATTACATATTGTGACATTATGAAAAGCGAGGTGATCGATGGACATTATGTTTCATCTCGCATGCTTTGATTTTCACTGAACTAAGGCAAGATCCGGTCCAGGTGTTACCAGCCACCTTAGCAGGGTTGGTTCTGGACCAGATTTTGTGGTACACTTGTGTTCACCAACATGTGGTATAAATAAGCAGGAGTAGAGCAAAGATTTGCTCTGGCCTAGGACTCAGAAGCCATCAAGCCTGAGAGAGCGGATGAACTGAAGTTGCTTTAGGACTGAAAAAAAAGGTTTGCATTGTCTTTGTTTTGTGGGTGATGGGAGAAGCCATTCGTCGCTCAGTTAGGAAAACTGGAAAATGTTTAGTAAGAGCCTGGATGGCAAGGATTTATTTTCTGTCTTGCTTGTTTGATTTTCATGCAACTTTTTAAAATAAAACTGGCTACAAGTCAGCTTTTAGGAAAACCTGCCATTTGGACTACCTTTTTCCCAGGGAGGGTGATCCCCATTGAGTTAACCCCCCACAATATATAAGAACTGGCAGACACCAGAGCTGACACAACAGCCAGAGCCAGTGTCAGAGAAGGAGGTGGAAGAAGACATCAGTGAAGGAAGAAGACCGGAGGAAGACATCAACGGAGGGAAAAGACCAGAGGAAGAAGACATCAGCAGAGGGAGAAGACCAGAAGAAGACATCAGTGGAGGGAGCTGACCAGAGGCAGAAGACATCGGTGGCGGAACCGAGGAAAGAAGACATTGGGGGTTGTACTGGAGAAAGAAGACATGTTGGAGCTTTGACGAGGGACATTCTTCATTTTTAATAAAGGATTTGTCAAAAACCGCCTCTTGTTTTTTATAACACTATACTCTTTTTTGATGACTGTGTAGGGGTACAATGTACCACATGCTCATTCACATAGGGGGAGATGGGCTCTGGGGGCCCCCTTTGTTAAAGAGGGCTTCCAGATTCTGATGAACCCCTGCCTGCAAAACCCCACAACCATCACCCAGGGTTGTCAGGAAGAGGCCCTTGTCCCCATCCAGATGGGGACAAGGTGCCTTGGGGTGGGGGGCAGAGCCCCCGCCCCAAAGCACCCACCCCCATGTTAAGGGCATGTGGCCTGGTATGGTCCAGGAGGGGGGGCGATCACTCGTCACCCCCTTTCATGAATTGTCGGGCTGCATGCTCAGATAAGGGTCTGGTATAGATTTTGGGGGGTCTCCATGCCATTTTTTTTGGTGTGGTGGTTTCCCCTCAAAATCTATACCAGACCAAAGGGTCTGGTATGGTCTTGGGGGGAGGACCCCATGCCATTTTTAAAAAGAATTTTGGAGTGGGGTTCCTCTTCAAGATCCAAGTTGCATGCCAAAAGTCGGATCAGTTAAGATGATGATCCAACTTGGATGCAACTTACATTCAAATCAATGGGCTGAAATCATGCCCAAGTCAGACCAAAGTAGTGCAGGAACCTTTTTCAAAGTCGGACCGACACAAGTCGGACCAGTTACGACGACTCTCATAGGGAACAATTGATTTTGACATGCATGCAACATGTGCTCTCAAAGTCAGAGCACATGTCGGAACAGTGTGAACAGGGACTAAGGCTTGGTTCACAGTGATGCGAAATAGGATTCTACTTGTGAGACCTCAAGTCGGATGACATGTTAAATTCAATGTTTCCCTATGTGAGCTGTCTTAACTGATACTACACAAGTCTGTCTGACTTTAGAAAAGGTTCTGGTACTTCTTTGGTCCGACTTTGATATGACTTCAATGCCACAGAGTGTAAAAAGTCATATCAAAGTCGTACCAAAGTCGGACTTTAAAGTTGCACTGAAAGTCGCACAACTTTGAGGTCGGTCTAGTGTGAACTGAGCCTCAAACCTGGAAGCTGATTGGTTACTGTGCACAGCTGCACCAGATTTTGCATCATGCACCTTTAGTAAATAACCCCCACTGATTTTTGAATACACAGATACAAACCCAGACAGAAAAAGTATCTGTATTAACATGTAGTAACCCTCACCTCTCACTGCCCACATGTAAACAGCACAGTGACCCCTGTCCTATTTCTGTTCACCCTTGGACTGAAGATCAAAAATTCACAGACTATTTTTTGATAGTGAACATCTACATAGTATAATTGCGCTATAGTTGTAAAGTGCACCAATAGGTGGTACAGCAGATAAAATAAGCAATAATTGCTTTTCCTTCCTCTAAAACCTAGAACGGCATAAATCATGGGTGAATGTTGTGTAAATCTTATGTGAAAAAGTTTAAATTAGACCCCTTATTGTTCGAATGCACTTTGACTTTACTTATAGAACTTCAATTAAAAGTACAAGGAGACTTTAAGGATTTGAAATACGTTTTTCAAAGAGGGCACACAACTGGTAGTCAACTGTTAGTGTTCTTATTTTATTATTCTATACATTATAAATTCTGCAGCATAATGTAGGTGATGCATGCCCCAAGCATATTATTGACACAATGTAGCAAAATGTTAAAGTAGAACTAAAACCTTTTTTTCCCATTTTGGATACAGTAAGGAAGGGTATAACCCCTGCCAGTTTTTTTGCCATCTGTGTCCCATTGGGGAGATTTCCTCTCACTTCCTGTCCATTAGCCAAAACAGGAATTGAGAGTAAATCCTTCCAAATTGAGGGAATCCCTGATTGTTACCAGGGTATATCAGTACCAGTGACCTGATTGGAGGATTTACCTTCTATTACTGTTCTGAGGACAACCCAAAATTTGTTTTTGTTTTTTTTACTTTCACTTTTGATGATAATGGTAAAGAGGACAAATAGAGAGGCTGAATCTCCCTAATGGGGGAAGAGACAGCAGTTAAAACCCAGCAGGTGTTCTAATCCCTCTCTACCACATTTAGTTATACTTTAAGCCAAATTTTGTTAAAGTGGTTGTAAAGGCAGAACGTTTTTTTTATCTTAATGCATTCTATGCATTAGCCCCCCCCCCAATACTTACCTGAACCCCCTCTCAATGTTCCACGAGAGACTCAGCTGCCCGGGACTCTCCCTCCTCATTGGCTGAGACGGCAGCGAAGTGCCATTGGCTCCCACTGCTGTCAGTCAGTGAGCCAATGAGGGGAGAGTGGGGGCGGGGTTGATCTGTGGCTCCATGTCTGAATGGACACAGGGAGCTGTGGCTCAGTTCAGGTGCTCCCATAGCAAGCTCTTTGCTGTGAGGGGAACTCAACAGGAGGGAGGAGCCAGGAGCACCAAAGAGGGACCCGAGAAGAGGATCCAGGCTGCTCTGTGCAAAACCATTACACAGAGCAGGTGAGTATAACATATTTGTTATTTTTAACAAAAAAAAAAAAACTAAGACTTTAGTATCACTTTAAGTGTATGTCTTGTCATCTCAGACTTGTCAAATAAAGAAAAACAGTATCTCAAGCAAGAATAAACCTTGTCTCAAAAAATAGCCTTTAATGCATATCTTTTATCTCTTCCTAGAACTGTAAGATTTAAAAGATGGGGAGTGTAGTAACATACTGTATAGTCAAATAGACCTGAAATGGTATATAAACTATTCTCAAAGTGTATAAAAAAACTATATGCATGTCCTCATACACTATATGACAAAGCTAGGCTTCAAAAAATAATTGAAGCTACTGTCTGTTATAATATGCTCACAGCAATCCACCCCAAATCAATTATTGGATTTCTTTTTTACTGATGCTGTAAAAAAAAAAATCTTACCTCAAGCCATTCCAGAAATTCAGCTATCTCTAGACCAATAAAACGAGTATTTTGCACAGCAACTGCATAGTGTACATGGGCAGAGGTTAGCCAGTTAGCAATGATAACATTAATTTGCTTATTACTCGACTTGAATGTAGCTGCCATCTTTGGGAGCCAGGGTTCCAAGTAACCATCAATCTAAAATTGTTAGAACATATTTAGAAATTATATATATATATTTTTTGCACCATACATATTATAAACAAATGTTTTGATGGTGTGCTGTGTAGATGTATTCTATTATGTGACATAAATATTTTGTACTATATGTATAGGCAGCAAAAGGGATACAAATTGGAGAGTCAAATTACAATTTTCCTGATACTTAATTGATTTTAGGAAAAAACATTTAGATTGTTTGCATACACACATTCTACAGTGCTTCATGCTGACGTTTGAATTTTGCATTTTGCCTGCAGTTCATAATGAAGCATATGGCATGGATTTGCATTTATTGCAAATGAGCCCCATGTCTAATTATCTGGGAGATTGCAAGAGTATTTTTATTCACTAAAGAATAATATGTATGGAATACATTTCCTTACTTTGCATTAGAAGATACTTAATAGTCCTTTATGTCAGCACCCCCACAAGAACAACTACTTAAAATTATTAAAGCAGAACTAAACTCTGTTAATCAACATTAACTCTTTTAATACTATGGCCTTTTTTCCTGAAGCCCCTGCATACCCCTCTATGCTATCCTAGGTGCCCATGTACACAAAGGCATTTAGAGGCATTTAGAGGCAGGAGCATTTAGAGCCGCAAATCTGAACACAATAAAACTGCGTTCAAGAGAGAAAGATTTGGACATAATAAAGTAAAACGTGTGTAAATGCATCTAAATGCATGTTTATGCGCACTTTTACAGTTTAGCTGTCAAAAGATAATTTTGATGATGATGACAATTCATAAAATTCTGTACATACAGGAAGTTCTCTGTCTCTCAGTTGCCGAGAGGGACACGATGGCTAGGTATGTGAGCCAGTCACAGCTGATCAAATCTGTTCAAATGCACCCCCATTTTGGGACCAGTCTCATCCTAGATATACAGACCATCTATCTAAAAGAAATATCTGGGATGAAATTGGCCAGAGCCTGACTGAGGATTGGGATAGTCTTATGCGCGGCCGGAGGAAGGCTCAAGTTAAAGGCATATGTCGACATGATTTTATGTTCATGTACAATTTTTTGTATTATGTATGCTTATGTATCCTTCTTTTGTGCTTTTTTTTTTAATAGACATCCTCCAGACACGGTGGAAGTCGCTGTATATCCATGAGCGTAGAGATTTCAATAAAGAAATGGAAGCACAGTGAAGTGGAGCCCCAAGCACACGCAGGCAACACCATATGGCTGCGAAGCTTGGTTTTCTGAGGGAGTCCATGGCATCTAGAGAGTAAATTGTTATTTAATCATTTTTTTTATAGGGGGAGGGGGTTGCAGCAGTGTGTTTTACATTTTTTTAGATATATATTTTTTTTCAATTTTATGACAATTTTTAAAAAATTTTTATATTTCACACATTTTTTAACATTTTATATGTTTTATAAAAAAAAATACTTTTTTAAAATTTTTATTAAAATTTTTATGTAGCGCCCTCCACGCTAGGTAGGTGCAGTGAGAGCTTTTTTAGGTTAAGGTTAAATTAAGTCAGGTCTGACTGAGTGCAGGCCTGATTGTTTTGATTCTGGGCTGGGAGTTGCTCAGGTAGGATTGAGTGATTCACAGAATGGTGTCATCAGGACCTCCCACTTCTTTCCAGAAGGTTCTGGTATTTTCTGGACAGAGAGCAGGGAGGGGAGGTGTAGCCATCTGGGGTGTTCTAAGGAGCCCTGACCAATCCCCAATCTGGGTTAGCAGGTGGCAGGTCTCCTTAAATACCCGGGGTCAGCCCAATCTGGGAGGAGAAGTTCGGGTGGAAGTCTGGAGATGGAGTAGTGTGGGCTGTCGTGGCCCAGGGGAAGCTCCCAGTCTGGGGGGGGGGGGGGGGTGACC
>BLSH010511829.1:1324645-1336447 GCA_018402905.1 Glandirana rugosa | reverse complement strand
TTTTGTGTTCTGCAAAAGATTTAAGTGCACAATCTATCTCCTCTATAGAAATGGGCACTTCAAGGGACAAATGGTGATCATGGGATAGCATACGAAAAGGTTTTGTATCTACATATTCATAAAGTTCCGAAGCAGTGTAATGAGCCTGGGATGTATATAGTTCTGAGTAAAACTGTTAAATCAAATTTACAATCTCATCCTGAGAGGAATGAAGGTTATCAGATTTGTCATAAATTCTAGAAATAGCAACCAGGTCAGGTATTGGTTTGGCCAAAAATCCAAGGAGTTGCTCATTTTTGTCCCCTGGGTCAACTTTGATGTTGATAAAGAAGCCGCTTCTGAGTCTTTGTCGCTAGGGCCAGTTCATGTGCTCTCTGGGCATCTCCCCATTGCTGATAATGTAGAGTGGAAGGATTCAAAACATAGGAATCCTCTACCCTCTGTAACTCATCAGCTAAAATGGATATTTGTTTTCTATTGACTTTCTTGAGGTCCGAGACTCCGTTCATATAAGTACTTCTCATCACTGCCTTAAAGGCATCCCATGTTACCAAATCAGCCACCTCCTGAACATTCTCCAACCAAAACTTGGAAATTGCATCAGCACATGTATAAAGAACCACAGGTTTGGCGAGCCAATAAGGGGTCATACGCCAAACCTTGTTATCAGTAGTTCTCGGTACCCGAAGGGTGAGTTCCAATGGAGAGATAGTCAGAAATCGCCCTTGGTAAATAGTTCACTCCATCAACCTTATATAGTACCTCTCTGGATAGAAAAAACATATCAAGTTTAGATTTATGAGACTTGAATGCACAGGAATATTCCCTAAGATCAGTGTATTTCTACCTCCAGACTTCCCCCAGATTGTAGGCATTTGCCCACTTTCATAAAAGGGGGGCTGGGGTCTAGAGCATCTGAGCCTATCTAACTCTGGATCCATTACACACCCTATAAGGAGTGTACCCTGTACCATTGGTAGAACGTGTGACATACATTTGGACAACCTTTGCATATCAAATGATGACAGAATATAAATATTGACTATGGTATAAAATGTCTCCATATGTTTCAGCACTACCGCTACATAACAACCCCACAACTTGCATCTGAAGAGATTTGAGGATCAAAATAGATACTCTTCTAGAGTAGGCAAAGTAGGTAGCGTGGATGGCATGAGCGATCCGCGGCCTTTTCAGCACCAGCACCTTACATCCCAACAAATGAGTCTCTTGAAGCAGTAAAATTTGTGCTTTCGAGGGTTTCAGATAGTCTAGGACCAGAGACCTTTTTACTCTAGAGTTCAGACCCGGGATATTCCATGTAATTATACTGAGACTCATGACAGGAAAATAAAGGGGAGTGACGTTAAAAGCATATTTACCCAAATTAAAGTATGAAACATTACCTTGGTAACACAATTAAAGTGTACAGAGGAGACTTGGCACTCCAGGAAATACCCATAGCACAGAGAGCAACTGCAGTCTCATGATGAAGGCGCACAATACAAAGATAGCAGAAGACCAAGAAATGACCCTTCCCCCCTCCTGGCTCATTGCCCCAAACCACAATGAGTTTTGACCCTGTAACAATAACGGTAATGGGGGACATGACAAAGCAAATCCCTTAACTTGCAGTAAATTTATCTCACATATTAACTTGGCACAGAGATATTAATCAAAGAAAAAAGGAAAGCAGAAAAAACATTTGTTTAGTAGTGTAGTAGGTGTCTAAACTGCATGTCATTTGCCTGCATAAGCTCTCTCTCTCTGTGTTTCTATATGCAGAACAGAAGACACATAGGTATCAGGTTACACACTGTTAGTCTCCTGTGTTCCTTGAGCATAAGAAACAGAGCCAATAAGAGGAACAGTGACAACAGCTAATGGGGGAGGCTTTTACAGCAGCAACAAGGATTTCTGGGAGCAGCAGTGTTTGATGGGATTTGTAGTGCTACAGAGGAAATCTGTCCCTGGACTCTGTAATGGAAAAACTATTTCTCAGGGTGCTCTGCTGCAGGAAAAGCTCTTTGGATGAATGATGCTTTGTGGGAGAACCTATTTAAGTGAGGGGAGAAGTTTGCTTCTCTCTCTTGAGACGGCATGGCTGATGAGTATGGACGCTGTGTGTCTTTCACAACAGAGCTGTAGCCTGAGGACTACTTCCAGCGATCCAGCCAGCTGACTTTCTACAGTGTCCCAGCCAGCTGCGGTGTTCCAGTGGGTGATCTGCAGAGCCACTTTACAGACATCTCTGTTTGTTCCAGAGCAGCAAAGGACACAGCAGCAGCTGCATCGATCGAGGAGAGAGAGCCTGCATGCAGTACAAGGGAGGCTTTTTTCCCAAGAGCACAGATCAAGCAGATATCATCAGTCCCAGCATCATCAGCACAGCCTGAGCATCTGGACCATCTCTGTGATCAGCTGACCAAGGGTGGTGAGCAGGCTGAAGCCTACCCTTGAGTATACTCAGTTGTTCCTATCCTTCTTTTGCCAGTACAGACTCAGCTTTCCTAGTGGATTACAAAATCCTGTGCACAGGTCCGTCTTCTCATATAATATATCCTGGAGTCAGTAATCACTACCATAGTTTCTTCTAAAGTTCACTTAAGATTGCCTATCTGGGCCTTATCTCAGAGATTAATAGACACGGTGATACAGGTAACTAACTTTGGTTTCAGCTAAAGCCGGCAGAAGATTAGACTAAGCTGTGACACCAGGACACTTACAAGTCCCCTTTGTTTATCCTGCTCAACAGGACACCAAGTGCACCAATGCCAAGCTAGCCAAAGAAGTGAGGAGCTATGAATAAGCGTCATTTTAGAATGTGAAACGCGTTAGATGCTGTACCTGGGGTCTGCCCCTGTTGTGCCCTGACTGTACCTATGTACATTTGATACTTATACAATAATATGGCAATCATTTGGAGTGCGGCTGTCTGAAGACCTTCTTTCCTTTAACTCACTGTTACTTTCTTAGTATCAGCAATTTAGTTATCCCAGTTACTACCCTTTAAAGGGGAACTCTCATGAAAACTGTTTGCAGTGCTAATTTGCATTTGTGGCCTATTGTCTCACATGTTCATTGCCTGGGTCTGTGATTTCAGGATTTGAGGGAAACAGACTGACTGTAGTTAAGTCAGATCAGTTCCCCTTTATGCCTGAGTGCATAGGCCACTTTAAAAGCCATTTAAGCTGTTTGACTGTATCATTTTGAAGTCTACATTCAGGTTTTGGTTTATTTCCTAAATATCACAGTCTGCCGTTTGACACTTGAATATCAGTATATTGTTTGTTTGGTTGTGGAAGGTCTCCCAGTAAACAAACTTCCTGTTCACTGTATTGGTGTCTGTTTTTTTACTGTGCATTGCAAGTACACTGTTTGCTAGGTGTGCCAGAGGAGTTGGGACAGTTCTCTGGGGTTGAGAGGCAGAGTAAGGGACTGAACATACTAAGCAGCTCCTTCGGGGTAGTGCTATAGTAGGTAAAATATGTGTTGAGTTCAGTACGAGCAATCTTAGCACCTGTATAAGATAACCAATGCAAACTTGTATTCAGCTGTACACTTCTGGATTTAAGACCAGAAGCTTAGACACAGGGACATTGAGACCATACAAAGGATTAGTTAATATCAGGAGTAATAATCCCAATTTCTATCCCGGAAAATAACAAAAGTTAATCATCTGCCAAGTTCAGCCGTGCACAATAACACTGGTTGTAAAACAGTTCTAAGAAGAGGCATCTAAAAAGACATCAGCAGGTAACAATTCATAGGAAAACAGCTTGAGAATGTAAGAATAGTGTTAGCATATTGCCTCTTTTCAACGAAATAGCAGCAACTAGTGCAGAAAATGTAGAGGATTCAAAGCATGGTTAAAGGCAGAGTTACCATTGGAACAGGGAGTCAGCCCAGGCCATCAAGCCAGTCAGAGGCCTCAGAGGGAGACGAGAAGCAGAGGACACGAGACCGGAGAGCCTGCTTCCCTGCTGCCTGCTTAGGCGGATGGGGAGCCTGGGGGCCAGTTTTCACCATGGTCTCAGGTATGGGAGCAGTGCTGGTGGTGTACCTGGTCCGGCTGAGTAGGTAATTCGTCAGGATGGCAGGCAGATAGCAAGCGGGATCTATCAGTGCAGGAGGAACTTTAGAGCCGCATTGTTCACATCCCTACTGCCGGTCACATCCCAGCAATGAGTGTAGTTAGTCACAGGGTGATTGTCAGGACCTGGGATCGAATCTGCGACCATTGTTTTAGGATGGTGACGCAGTTGCAACATGCCCTCGGGCTGACACAATTGAGCCTGCCATATCTGAAAAGAAAGTGCACCACACATTCACTGCACTTCCTGCCATCTTCTTCTACAAAGACACAGCCAAGGAACATGGTCAGTGCCTGGGTTAGAGCGCCTCCTGTATTCTGTACATTCAAAACCCCATACCTTTTGTATCCATTTTATAAGTACCCCACAGGGCACATCCTGCAGTCTTCTTCTATAGAGATACAGCCAAGGAACAATCAGTGACTGGGTTTAGAATGGCTCCTGTATTCCGGACATATAAACCCCATACCTTCTGTATCCAGTCTGTGAGTACCCCACGGGGATCCCCTCACTTTAGCAATGGCAGATCACAGGCAAATGGAACTGGAATTTAAGAGCAGAATAATACCTGCTCTTCTGATGGCCTATAGAAAACACAGAACACTTCTCAAGGCAATAGCTGTTTCCCTGTCCTGGAGCGATGTCCTATTAAGGCACCTCTCCCTTCTTCTGACTCTAGCTCCCTCTCAGGCGCACAACACATGGCCTGTTTGACAAAGGAAGATTTCTCTTTCACTATGTTTGAATTATTTGGAAATGTTTAGCCCTCTTGGAACCTTCAGTTTCCAGAGGCCAAAAATGCTACACTCCTCCCCTCTGTTCTAGAATCAGAAATGTAACCTTCAAATATCTATGGGAATGAATTGGAGGAAAGTGAAGAAAACACATATATCAGTATAATCAGTGGGATCTGCAGAGGATGTTACTACTTCTGCATTTTATGAACCACAAGTTAAGGTTTCTTGTCATATGATTTCCACTGTTGACACAGTGACTGGTGCAGTGCAAACTAGTCTTCGCTTGGCAGCACCTGATTCTCCACATCCAAAACAAGCCCCTATGAGTGTTTAAGGGCTGGCTAAGTAAAAAAAAATACTTTTCCTATTCATGCACAAACTGAATGTGCACTTTATGAAGAGTGGCTCATTTCTGAAAGGATTTCCACTCCTCTTAAGCATTTTGCTGAAATGTATCATATGAAAAAGGAATTCAAGAAAACCACTGTTCTGGTAGTAGATCCTGATATTTCATTCCTCGATAAACACCTCATAGTTTCTATTGGAGATGTTACCTCTTTCAAGGACTCTGCTGATA
The DNA here is from genome assembly GCA_018402905.1 of Glandirana rugosa. NCBI lineage: Eukaryota > Metazoa > Chordata > Amphibia > Anura > Ranidae > Glandirana > Glandirana rugosa. The sequence continues at coordinate 1,331,039 of BLSH010511829.1, read as the reverse complement.
GGCATTCAGAAGCCCTCTAAAGGCCTCCTTTGCACTTGCAGTTCCAGCCCTTTGGTGAAACATCAGGGGTATATAAATAGATCCCTTATGTCTCTTTTTTGAGACAGAGAAAGGAACTAAGGACATAGAGTCCTCAGTTCCTTTTTTGCAGCCTCAGCTGCAATGCAGATAAATGAATGAAAGCCTATGTACAAAGTCTCCTATTCATTCACAAACTGAAGCATAGTAAACACAGTTTACCCAATCAGCCTACATTGTTGGGTCAAACAGGCAGGATGGATATACATCAGTAGAGGGATGTTTCCATGGTCACTCTCAAAAGGACACACTTTAAGGTGACTTTAAGGGACCACCAACTCCACCATCAAGCATTAGCAGTATCACACAGCAAACAGCACAGAAGATGCAATGGCCTGGACAGGACTCGATCCCACACGCTTCGTCTACTTAGACATCACCCCAGATGATGTCTAAGTAGACGAAATGCGTTGGGTCGAGTCCTGTTCAGGCCATTACGTCCTCTATGCTGTTTGCTGTGTGATACTACTGATAAGCACTTTTCTATCAGCTGAATGTAAGTGTTCTGACCTTTTAAAAAAGTCCTCAACATTACGGTTTTACGGAGGCGTTCTGTTTCTTTTTTTGGTGAAATATTACTTATGAGTTACTAAGAGGCAAAGATCTGTGCTGGTGGATATCCTTCACGGTGGTGACCTATCTATGAATATTGGGATCGTCAGCCATTATCATTGGATTATTATTTCTGTTAACATTGGGACTTTTTCTGCAACACTACTTTGGACGTTTTGCCACACTCTTTTTCTATTATTGTTTATATAATGATAAGTATTTATGGTATGATATGAGCACATGATGATATGGTGTTTACATAACATTTTTTTTGATTGCTTCTTTATTTGCACTTTATTTGTACTTGACACTTTATTCATGCAATTTTTTGGTTATCAATTTTTTTGTTATTCAATTTAGCATTTGTTTGCTGATTTACACTAGTCACTTTGTTATACTAGCAAAGGATGTATGAGGGTCCCTATCAGAGGAGGTCCCCATATGTCCTTCTTGTCACTCTTTTAGCCCTGCGATTTTACCACATAATCTACTATTTTACATGGAAGGCCATCTTCGGGTGCGGAGAAAGATGTCCCAGAGAATATTCTGATGCTTGTATCCTGGCCTTACTTCAACTTGGTTTTGGCTGTCACCTGACCTTGAACACCCTTAAGGGACAGGTCTCTGCCCTATCCATCCTTTTCCATAAACCTCTTGCTTTACAGTCTCTAGTCAGGACCTTTGAGATGTTGCTCATGTAAATCCCCCAATTCGACCTCTTGTGTCAGCTTCGAAACTCAACCTGGTGTTCTCACTACTGCAGATACCCCACTACAAGCCGATTAGAGATATCCCTTTGGAAGATCTCACAGGGTGCCTTTCTCATGGCTATTACACCTGTTAGGGGTGTTTCTGAACTGGCAGTTCTTTCATGTAAAGTGACTTTGCAGATATTACAACCAAGATGATCTTTCCTTCCACCTCAATGAGGATATTGTCCCTTTTCCCCCAGAACATGCCAAGAAAACTTTTTTACACTGTCTAGACATTGTCAGGACTGTCAGAGCCTACCTGGCAATCAAGCCAGGGTCCTTTTTTGTCCTCCCTTGGGGTCCTCAAAGGAAACATTATGCCTCTTGCTCCATCGTTGCCAGGTAGATGAGGCAACTTACACCCTTGGAGAAAGGAACCTTCTTCTTCCCTATGAGAGCTCATTCCACCAAGTCATTTGGTATCTCTTGGGCTTTTCAGCACCAAGCGTTTGCGTCTCAGATTTGCAAGGCTACTGCCTGGTCTTCTGTTCACACATTTTGTAGGTTGACTTTGGGCTGCAAAGTGCTTCAAGCTGTTATCTGAGTGCTTGTTCAGGTTTTACCCTTGTTTTCTTGTGGGCTTGTTGGCAGTTCTGTTGGCCCTGTTGTTGCCAACCCTATAGTTCAATGCTTGGAGACATTCCATGGCTTATGAATACCAGTCCTTTCTCTTGTAGTCTGCGATTAGGATGAAGGGAATTTTGTCTTAGCTGTTAATTCCTTTTCTTGGAGTATAGTATAGAACATAGGGCCTTTTCCTGTGGTCACTCCTTACTGCTTGACAGAAAGCCAAAGTCTCACAGAGTGTGCACAGAGTTTATATGAACGTGTATCTAGGGGCGGTCCCAGCAAAGTTTTTGTTAATGTCCAGTCATCTGAAGGTAGCCTGCATATAGGTCTTGGTCAGTGAATACAAATCATGTGCACTGTACTGTACTCCAAAATAAAGAATTTATAAGTAACTTAAAATGCCCTTTTTTAGCTGTTCACCCACTTGAATGTAATTACTATTGTAAATGGGTGTTTCAAAAATATTCTTTCTGTCTATATTATGTTATCATATGCTGTATGTACATGATGGAACAATATTTATTGATAATATTTTTCCTTTTTAAAGGTATTATTTTTTGGGAGATATTTTATGTAAAATAGTAATACCGGAGTAATCATATTATTTTTTCTATTACTATTATGATTATTATGTCTTGCACATTAAATTGAAGCTTATTTTGATAGACACAAAGCAATATGTAATCATTTTAAAAAAATAATTATTTACAGTTCCTAATTGAGTAAGCTCAGTTCTGATTGGCTGCCATAGGTTATTGCACTTTACACCCTACTTTACTGATTGTGTTCACATAGTATTCCTTAGTATAATGTTTTAACAAGGACATGTTTATTGATATTCCACAAGCAGTAACATAGATTAATAATTAAGGTTAATTGCTTTGGCTTAAAGCTCTGTTTGCTAATCATGTAGAAGTTATTGCATACATTATATTTTCACTCTATTAGTCAACCACTATTCATGGGTCAACAAATCATAAGCAAAGATTATTTATTTATGGCCAACACATTTTATGCTTTCTCTAAAGATGAAATACAAACAGCCCATATTGCACACAAAAGCACACAGCCACTGTATGTGACTACCAAGGATGAGGTTAAAGTGGATGTTAACCCATTTACACCCAATTAATTATGCAAGCAGTACATGCCTCCCTGAGTATTGAATTGTCTTTCTTCTTATTTTTTTTTGTCTGTAAATACAGGGTTTTGGCTTATTTTCCCGCCTTCACGTGTCTTATTTTCTCCTTCTGTCTCCAGCGAGGGAGCCGAGCAGGAGGGACACTGATTCCTCCTTCCTTTAAATGCACCACAAACATTGCAGACACTGAACAAATGATTTACATAGTGAAAAATCAATAATTTGCTTCCTGTAAAACAAATTAGGTGGGCAGGGCGGAGTTACTGCTGATTGATAGGTTAGTTTAATTTGTGCAGTCTTGTGATGTGTGTACGAAGAGGAGGGGGGAGGAAAGGAGAGCAGAGGAGAGGGACAGAGAGGGACGGAGAGGGGCGGAGAGGGGCAAGGCGGGGCTGGAAGTGGAGGAGATTGTTCATCTCACTACAAGACTACGTGCTGACAGGGAGAGGGAGCAGGGGGGAGATCAGGACAGACACAGAGGAGGATGGAGAGCTGCGTTTGATGCAGGCACATACAGACAACGGGCTCAAAGCCTTATCAGACATGATCATGGGAGTCTATACTGAGGGGCAAAGCATAAACTGGCATTTTCAAAACGAGATTGTAAGAGATACAAAGGGATAATTTACAAAGGAAAAGCAGCAACAGTAGCAGCATTTTATTTTTTGGGTTAACAAACGCGTTAAGGTTTGTACTGAAGTAAACTTTGCATATTCAGCATTCAACGAATGGGTGAACTCAATGAGGTGTTGGCCTGTCCACCGAAACCCAACCTCTGGCTGCATCAGGAAGCTGCACACTGAGCAGCACTACTACTACCACTGCTAAATGCTGCACTAAGGGCTCCTGGATGCTAGGAAGAAGTGGCTGCTGGTGTCCTATCAACCAGTTAAACATCACCGCTCAGTCACTTTCTGTTGTCAACTGTGGATTCCCAGCTGTCAGCAGAATGTAATCAAAAGGGGTGGGGATGGTAGCTGATATCACTGATCATGGCCATATTGTTGGACGAACAACAGCATAGTAGCTTTATATACTGTGAACTATACACTGTATGCATTATACCTATCTATGCCAGCAGGTGGCACTGCAGTGTTATAGTGTGTATTATATGGTAATGTAATCACGGGATGTTGTGTCTATGTTCAGTGTGTACTTCTTTGTTATTTTTTTTCTGTTTCTCATGGTGTTCTGATATTCTTCATAAAAGCAAAGCTATTGCTGCAACCAAGAAGCTTCCAGCGCATTATATCCATACTATGACAAGAGGTTATAGGTCCAGGCATTTGAGAAGATACTGCAAGCCCAACAGCATACTGGGAAAATATTTATATTCAACTCTTTATTGCAGATACATCACACTACTGCTCCTGACGAGTCTCTTAAATGCCACAAAACGCGTAGAGCTTTCAACTGCTGTGTTTGAATCCCTATGCGCTCTCTGGAATATACAGATGGTACCTTGATCACCCTTATGGGGATCACTAAGGTCATAGACCACGCAGACAATATCACATGGGTTCGTACTTATTTATATCCACCACTACTGATGGATGGGGGCAATTTAATATGTAATGTTTATCGACATTTACCGTTATTACCCTGTACACTGTTTTTTATGACTGATGCTTAGATTGCATATTGTATGCATTTAGGTTAGCACATCTGTCTACAAATCTATGATTGACCAACTGATTGCCAGTTACATGTTTGTATTATAATGTACATCCTTTATTAAACCATATTAACTATCCATCTGCTTATTTGCCATCCATCATGGGTTTCAAAGTATAAAGTCCCATCTTTCCTCTTTTTTGCTTTTTTGGCAAATTTTTAGTCTATGACAGGGATGGAAGTGGCCTTGCCAGGCCATTGCTTCACTTAAAGTCCCATTATTGCCCCCTTCCCCGGTTTCAATAGTGTTTATTTTGATGAAAGCCCATCACCAGAAACACCAATCCCTGAAAGCTGTGAAGTGAATATGCCCAACAAACCAGAAGAACGGGTCGATCAAAATGAACCCGGGCAAGAATCAGAACAAGAGGTGGAACTTCCAATACCTAAATCAGGTTCCCCACCAGATACTGCTGAACTGCCTGAAGTCAGAAGATCCACTTGGACTACAAAGGGGATACTACCCCGCAAGCTGTCATACACCGTCAAAACACATAGCATACTTGAACCAACATCCTGGGAAAACATAGTAAAATTGCCAATATGTGAAGCCAATAAATGGAGAAAGGCAGCAGAAGAAGAATTAAAGCCACTTCAAGAAAATAAAACTTGGACACTCACAGAGCTCCCTCCTAATTGTAAAACTATAGGAAGTAAGTGGACTTTCAAAGTAAAGTCGGACGCAGAAGGAAATATCCACAAATACAAAGCCAGACTAGTTGCCAAGGGTTACTCCCAGAAATTTGGTGAAGATTATGATGAAACATTCGCTCCCATCGTAAAACACTCCACCATCAGACCGCTTCTTAGCGCTGCAGCTGGGAAGGGCATGCAAGTGAAACACCTAGTTATTAAAACTTCTTGCCTGTATGGAGACATTAAGGAAGATCTCTACATGGAGCAACCACCAGGCTTTCAGCAAGGAGGCAACCTTGTGTGTAAACTGCAGTAGAGCATCTACGGTCTTAACCGCTTCCACACTGCACGCAGTATATTTACTGCGTCAGTGTGGATGCGTCCCGCGAATCGCCGTAAATAAATGGCGATTTGTGGGGTGGCCGCTAGGGGGCGTGTGCACCCCCGCCATACTCCGGAGGAGTGTGCCCGCAGCTCGGGCGGTCACCATGTCCGCCGGCGAGCTGCGATGAGCGGCCACAGCAAAAGAACGGGGAACCGCCGATGTAAACGCGGCGGTTCCCCGCTCTGTCAGTGGGGACATAGGAGATCTACTGATCCCTGCCACTGGGATCAGTTAGATCTCTTATGCCTAAAACAGCCCAGCCCCCCCACAGTTAGAACACGCCTAGGGAACACAGTTGACCCCTAGATCTCCCCCTGCAGGCTAACCCCTTCACTGCTAATGACATTTATACAGTAATCAGTGGATATTTAAATTTCTGATCGCTGTATAAATGTCATTGGTCCCAAAAAAGTGTCAAAATGGTCCGACATGTCTGCTGCGATATCGCAGTACCGCTAAAAATCGCAGATCGCCACCATTACTAGTAAAAAATTTAAAAAAATAAAAACCCCAGAAATTAATTCTCATCATCCATAAACGCGGCAACTTTTATGCAAACCAATCAATAAACGCTGATTACGATTTTTTTTTTACCAAAAATATGAG
>BLSH010511829.1:1293378-1304775 GCA_018402905.1 Glandirana rugosa | reverse complement strand
GGGGATGCCGAGACGAAAGTGACGGATGGTTATTTGGAGTAATCCAGGGTAAAGATAAAGTGTTGTGATATCGAGGTTGAAGGAGGAGGGAGACCTGAACCTTAACCATACCCACAGAAGGTTATTTCTGCCTGTGCACTTGACACACTAGCGATAGTGCGTCCCCTATCTACGGTAAGAGTACCCATCTTTGGGAACTCACAGGGTGTGCATACCCTCTGGTGGTGGATCTCATCTATGAATCACTTAATGAAAGGATATTCACTCATCTTACTTTTTCCTTTTGCACAATTTTTATATTGGAACTGAATTCTTTATCCGGATTGTCTTTTTCTGAAGAGTACCATCACATGTTTTTTGGTTTTCACACACTGGATTATCACATTATTGAGGGACTATATGTTTTATATTTTATGATATGTTGATTTAAGGAATTTATGTGCACATATATGTTTTGATATTCATTTGAATTAGCGCAACATTTGTTTTGAAACTGTTTATCCCATGACACATTATCACATGGTATGTTGCTGCTTGTTTAGTCACTTTAGCGCATTACAAACTTAGGTTTATATACTGTGTGGCTGTGTATCCTGCAGTGAGAGATAGGAGCTTTGTTCAGCGGTAGGCTGTACCCAGCTGACAGACAGGGAAACCTATTGTGCAGTCAGTGGCCAAGGGGCCTAGGAATTATTTTGTTGTTGGTTTTTGTTTTGCTGTTTTCAACATTGAATGTAGTGAGAATAAACTACCTTTTTTTTTCATCTGAAACTGCTGTCTCGCTGTGCCTAACTTGAGTAGTGAACCCTTCCAGGGGGTCAAACACACCCCCTGCCTAGCTAAATCCCTTACAATACACACAAACACACATGCATGTGTGTTTGAGATTTGGGTGCACACCCTAATAATAAAAGGCTGCGCACACCTATGTTAGTGAGTGACTGATGGAATGATTTTGCAGAGAACAGTTAAGATGTCAAGCATAATTGCTACATCAATTTTCTTCTTATGTGCATAGTATAGAGTATTCACATCTTTAAAAAAAAGAATCAATCTGCACTGTGACAACCACTAAATAAAAGCTAATGTATGGAGCAAAGTAGTAAGATTTTGAAATTATTATTATACAGGATTTATTTAGCGCCAACAGTTTACGCAGCGCTTTACAATATTAGAGGGAGACAATACAGTTAATAAAAGAGGATTAAGAGGACCCTGCTCAGAAGAGCTTACAATCTAATAGGGTGGGACAGGTAGTACAAAAGACTTTAACTGTGGGGAATGAGCTGATGGAAGTGGTAGAAGATTAGTTGGAGGCTTGATAGGCTTCCCTGAAGAGATGAGTTTTCAGGGATTGTCTGAAGGTAGATAGAGTAGGAGATAGCTGGACAGGTTGTGGTAGAGAGTTCCAAAGGATAGGAGAGGCTCTGGAGAAATCCTGGAGATGAGCAAGGAAGGAGGAGATGAAGGAGCTTGAGAGTAGAAGGTGTTGAGAAGAGCGGAGAGGACAGTTTGGGTGATATTTGGAGACAAGATTGGTGATGTAGCTCGGGCCAGAATATTGAATGGCTTTGTATGTTGTGGCTAGTTTTTTTCATTTAATTCGCTGGGAGCCAGTGTATAGATTGGAGGAGAGGGTTGGCAGACACTGAACGGTTGGTAAGGTGGATAAGCCTTGCAGCAGCATTCATGATAGAATGAAGAGGTGATAGCCTATAGATAGGCATGCCAATAAGAAAGGAGTTGCAATAATCAAGGCGAGAGATAACAAGGGAGTGAATGAGGAGCTTGGTGGTATCATTTGTTAAAAAGGGGAGTATTTTAGAGATGTTACGGAGGTTAATTCTACAAACTTTTGACAATGATTGGATTTGAGGCTGAAAGGACAGGTCAGAGTCTAGGATTACACCTAGTACCCGGGCATAAGTGGAGGGACCGATTGTTGCATCGTTGATTTTGATGGAAAAGTCATGGAGGGAGGCATGGGCAGGGGGAAATATTATTAGCTCCGTTTTAGAGAGATTTAGTTTAAGGAAGTGGTGTGACATACATGCTGATATGTCAGTTAGTAATGCAAGAGGAGACTGAAGGAGTGAGGTGAGGAGTAGAGAGATAGATTTGGGTGTAATCTGCTTATAAATGGTATTGGAAGCCACGGGCGATTATCAAGTGACCAAGGGAGGAGGTGTAGATAGAGAAGAGAAGGGGTCCAAGAACAGAGCCTTGGGGGACCCTCACAGAAAGGGGCAATGGAGAGGAGGAGACAGAGTTGCAGGTAACACTGAAGGAGCGCTGTGATGGGTAGGAGGAGAACCAGGATAGAGTAGAATCTTGGAGGCCAAGGCAACAGAGTTTATTGAGAAGAAGCGGGTGATCAACTATATCAAAGGCCGCAGAGAGGTCAAGTAGTAGGAATATGGAGTAGGGGCTGTTGGTTTTAGCGGTTAATAAATTGTTAGGGAGTTTTAGTAAGGTAGTTTCTGTGTGCTGTGAGCGAAAGCCAGACTGTAAGGGGTCAAGAAGGTTATTTTTACTGAGGTAGGAGCTAAGACTAAGCGTTCTAGAACTTTAGAGGTGAATGGGAGCAATGAGATAGGTCTTAAGTTGTTCAGGTTGGTGAGGTCCAATGAGGGCTTTTTAAGTATGGGCGTGATCTGTGCATGTGTTAGAGGGGAGGGGAAGGCCACTAGAGAGGGAGAGATTGAAGATGTGAGTAAAAGGAGCATAGGATAGAAGAGGGTGACCGGAGTAGTTGTGAGGGAACAGGATCCAGGGGACAATTGGTTAAGTGGGCATCTGAGAAAAGTTTTGAAACCTCTTCAGTAGTAGCCAGTTCAAAAGAGGAGAGTGTTGACTGTGCTGTTAGGCAAGGTATGTTGGGTGGGGAAGATGTACGCACAGTGGAGGTGTCCTCACGTATTGCATTAATCTTGTCTTTGAAGTGATTGGCAATCTCTTGGGCAGTGAGTGAGTTAGTGGGTAGTGGGGTGGGGGGGCGAAGCAGAGAGTTAAAGGTTGAGAAGAGCGGACGGGGACTGGATGACAAGGTATTAATAAGAGAGACAAAGTAGGATTTTTGGGCAGTATGGAGGCAGGAATTGTATTTTAGAAGGGCATATTTATATAGGGTGAAGTCCTGCAGGCATTTGGTTTTACGCCACAGTTCATTCAAGAGCACTGCAATGTCGCTTGAGATTTCTAGTGTTGTCAGTTTGCCAGGGTTGTAGTGGTCGGGGCATGATTCTGCGTGTAGTTAGGGGAGCAAGTGCATCCAGTGATGATGAGAGTGAACTGTTGTAGACAGAGGTGGCCAGGTCAGGACAGGGGAGAGATTATGTCATATAGGTGGTCAGTAGCAGAATAGAGAAGAGAAGGGTTAAAGTGGCGGAGGTTCATTTGCTGCTTAGAGGGATGGAGAGTTGGAGGCATGGATACAGTGAAACTGATGAGGTTGTGATCAGAGAGAGAAAAGGGAGTGTTGGTAAGGTTGCTAGGATTGCAGAGATGAGAGAATATAAGGTTGAGGGTATTACCATTGGAGTGAGTGGAAGTATGCGTCCATTGGGTTAGGTCAAAAGATGAGGTTAAGTTGAGAAGTTGAGCTGTAGCTGGGCTGTTAACATTGACAGGAATGTTGAAATCACCAAGAATGATAGTGGGTATTTCAGAGCAGAGAAAGTAGGGCAGCCAGGCAGAAAAGTCATAAAAAAGCGTGATACTGGTCCAGGAGGTTGATAAATTGCTGCAATTCTCAGAGAAATATATCTGTATGTTTATATGTTTTGAATTGAAGGTTATAATGGCAGTTTTTAGGTAGGGTTTAATTGTGTGTCTCACTCAAAAGTACTAAAAAAGCAAATACAATTTTAGACCGCTGACTTTTTTTTTTAAATAGTTGCAAAAACCCAATATTGTCTCATAACAGTAAACTCTTAGCATTAGTCTCCATTTCCTGGGGGCAGTCCCTGGGAATCAGGAGTCCCCGTATTCATTCCTGAGAGTTGGGGATTGTACTGCACTCACTACAGTGCACAAGCTCCAACTCAAGTCAAACTGTGCAAGCATCAGTCCAAAATGATGGTGCTAGAATGGCCTGTGCTTGCATGTCGATCCATGATGCAACTTACTCATAGGCCACTCCAGTCTCGCCATTTTGGACTAATTCTTGCACAGCGTGACCTGAGTTGGAGCCAGATCATTGCAATGCACTGCAGTGCCTGTCTCCCAGGGATAATACTGGGCAGCTGGGCAGTCGGCAGATATGGGAGACACAACGCCAGGAGAAATTTGTGAGTTTATCCCCGAACTCTTAAGCCTGACCCTTGTGCATTAAATATTTGAACCATACTGCTTGTCAAAAATAAGTACAATATATAAGTCTGAAGATGAGTTTGCATTGTGACCCTTTATATACACTCACTGGCCACATTATTAGGTACGCCTTGCTAGCATTGTGTTGGACCTCCTTTTGCCTTCAGAACTGCCTTAATTCTGCATGGCATAGATTTAACAAGGTGTGGGAAACCTTTCAGAGATTTTGGTCCATATTGACATGTTAGCATTTTGCAGTTGCTGCAGATTTGTCGGCTCCACATCCATGATGCCAATCTCCCGATCCACCACTTCCCAAAGCTGCTATATTGGATTGCGATCTGGTGACTGTGGAGGCCATTGGAGTACAGTGAACTCATTGTTATGTTCAGGAAACCAGTGGTAGGCCATGGAGTTTAAACAATGCTTAATTGGTACTAAGGGGCCAAAGGTGTGCCAAGAAAATATCCCCCACACCATTACACACCATCCCCCACACCATTATAACACCAGCCTGAACCATTGAAACAAGGCAGGATGGATCCATACTTTCATATTGTTTTTGACAAATTCTGACCCTACCATTTTAATGTCGCACCTAAAACTGAGACTCACCAGACCAGACAACGTTTTTCCAATCTTCTATTGTCCAATTTTGATGATCCTGTGTGAATTGTAGCCTCAGGTTCTTGTTCTTAGCTGACAGGAGTGACACCGGGTGTGGTCTTCTATGATTATAGCCCATCTGCTTCAAGGTTTGATGCGTTGTGCATTCAGAGATGGTATTCTGCAAAGCTTGGTTGTAACGAGTGCTTATTTGAGTTACTGTTGCCTTTCTATCCTCTCAAACCAGTCTGCCCATTCTCCTCTGACATCAACAAGGTATTTTCGTGTACACACCTGCCACTTTTTTAGACCAATCTCTGTAAACCCTAGAGACGGTTCTGCGTGAATATCTCTGAATGCCTAAATGCATTGAGTTGCTGCCATGTGATTGCCTGAATAGAATAGAATTGTGTTAGCAACTAATTGAACAGGTGTACCCAATAAAGTGGCCGGTGAGTGTATATAAATGTACTGTAGGTATGGATTATGCATAAACAAAATTAGAAAAAATCTGTGCTGGGACGTGATCCTGTATAATAATAATAATAATAATAATAATAATAATAATAATAATAATAATCTAATTAAAAGGCTGCAAACATATACAAAAATTTTACCAAATGAGTTGATATGTAATCACAAGTAGTCAAAGCACCCAGTTATGCTCCAGGAATGGTTCTCAAAAATATTTGATCCACCAGCTATTAGACTCGGCTTAGAACCCCACCTCTGGGATGGTCAGATGGCAGAAAGCATGCCCAATGGATATATCTTTGTCTTTCATTCCTGGAGCATAGCTGTGTGCTTTGACCACTTGTATGTAGGTGGTCAACTCCATTTGGTAAGAGGCTATGGGGTTGATTTAATAAAACTGGAGTGTGCAAAAACGAGTGCAGCTTTGCATGCTAGCCAGTCAGCTTCTAACCTCAGCTTATTCAATCAAGCTTTGACAATAAAACCTTGAAGCTGATTGGTTTCTGTGTGGAGCTGCACCAAATTTTGCACTTTCAAGCTTTAGTAAATCAATCCCTATGTGTGCTTCTGTTGGAGGTGGCGAATTTCAATCTAGGTCACATTTCACAAGTGGACAAAGAATGGACATTATATTCACTTTGGTACAAATGTATTAAGGAGCACTACACTTCTATGTTAATCATAAGGTATGGACTGCTTTACCTTTGTCTTAGAAATTTAGCAAATCGCAAATATCACATTACTTAGCAAAAAAAAAAGATACCTTAATGTAATCTAGCTGTCAAAATACATATATATGGAAAAAAGGCTTTACTACAGCATTACAAGACAGTATGTTCTGAATAGGAGTCAGTGCCGGACTGGCCCACCAGGATAACGGGATATGTCCTGGTGGGCCGGCTGCCTGGCTGCCCTGGGGCCGCTTTGAAGGAAGTGGCGCCTGAAAAAAATATGGCTGCACGGCCGGGCCGACATGCCAGTGCGCAGACGCAGACTGCACAGAACGCCACTGCTTTACTTCTAAAAGTGGCACCGCCCAGCACCGCTATGTCAGTGCGCATGTGCCCGCTTTCCCGAAAATAGCTGAACATGTACAGGCTTTCCCAAGCTGGGCTAGCTTCGAAACAGGCTTGGGAAAGCCCGTACTCATTCGGCTATTTTCGGGAAGGCGGGCGAATGGGCACTGACATGATGGCGCCGGGCAGCACCATTTTTAAAGCAGAGGCGAGAGGTCTCCACTTGTGCCTTGCGGCCCCCCTCCGACTCCACCTCCCAGCTCGCCCCCCCACCTTGGCTCACACTCTTCCTTGCTTGCAGGTAAGGCAAACTGAAAGGATGTAAAGAGCGCAGGGGGCGCTGATGTAAGGAGGAGGGGGGATTCCTTCTGATCTCTGGAGGTATCAGAGGGGGTATTGATATAAGGAGATTTTGTACTAATGGGGATTTCTAAGACGGATTACTGACTGTTGAGCTAATGGTTGGTGATCAACCATTATATCAGCAGTATATCAGCAGTATCCCCCTTAGAGACCCCCATTAGTACAAACTCCCCTTATATCGGTGCCCCCCTTCCTTATCTTTGATGCCTGTCAGTGCCGCCTCTCAGTGCCCATCTTTGCCACATATTAGTGCTGCCTCTCAGTACCCATCTTTGCCACATATCAGTGCCCACCATTGCAGCCTATCAGTGCCAATAATTTGCCACTTATCATTGCAGCATATCAGTGCCCACCATTCCCGCATATCAGTGCCACCTATCAGTGATCATCTTTACCGCATATCAGTGCCGCCACTTAGCGCAAATCTTTGCCACATATCAGTGCCGCCTCTCAGTGGTTATCTTTGCCACCTATCAGTGCTGTCTCTCAGTGCCCATCTTTGCCACATATCAGTGCCCATCATTGCCGTCAATCAGTGCCCATCATTGCCACATATCAGTGCAGCCTATCAGTGACCCTCATTGCTGCATATCAGTGCCCATCATTGCCGCATATCAGTGCCCATCATTGACACCTATCAGTGCCCATCATTGCCGCATATCAGTGCCACCTATCAGTGACCCTCATTGTCGCATATCAGTGCTACCTATCAGTGACCATCATTGCCACCTGTCAGTGCACATTATTGCTGCATATTAATGCAGCCTCATCAGTGCCCATCAGTGCTGCATATCAGTTCCCCCCAGTGCTGCCTATCTGGGCCAGTTATCAGTGCCGCCTATTAGTGCCCATCAGTGCAGTCTCATCGGTATATATCAGTGATTTTTTTCAAAATTTTCGGTCCTTTTTTTGTTTATTTAGCATAGGATAAAAAAAACCCAGTGGTGATTAAATAGAAAGAAAATAGAAAGAAAGCTCTATTTGTGTAAAAAAAAACTATAAAAATGTCATATGGGTACGTTGTTACATGATCGCGTAATTGTTCATTCAAAGTGTGACAGCGCTGAGACCTGAACATTGGCCTGGACAGGAAGGGAGTGGAAGTGCCCAGTAGGCAAATGATTATACTAGCACCCCCTATTGGATCTAACTAACTGGTCACTGGGGGGGGGGGGGTCGCTGATTAAGGGGGCTCTGATCTAAAAAAAAAAAAAAAAACACAGTAAATTAATTGCTGCTAGCACCAATGTGTGTTCCCATCCTTCAAAGATTTTTTTAAAAAATTCAGTGCACCCCCATAATTATATTAATTAGTATGTGAAAAAAATAATTGTAAATAATGGTGGAAACCCCCCATGGGTAATCTAAATATTAACACACTCCAATCTTATTCAAATATATACAGTATACTGTACAATGTTGATACACATAATACTTTATCAATAGTGGTGGAAACCTCCAATCCATTCCAAAATGTCTTGTGCTAATATCACACTTAGAAAGTCCTTTTAATTGTGATATTAGCACAATGCATTTTGGAATGGACTGTGAACAAAAAAAATGACATTATGCTGTTGGCCTGGTATAATAATGCTATGGGGCTGATATGAAATTATTTCCAGGGCTGGTTTTATTCCCTGTCCAGCCCTGATAGGAGTCATAAACCTGGATTTGTTATCTTACAGGGTGAATGAATAACGAGATTACAGTGTTTGGTAGGCAAAATAGTTCACACATACATATTTGAAGCATGTGTTTAGCTTGATGTGCCTGTTTTAATCATCAACCATGTGAGTTGCTAAATGTTGTATCTTCATTAAATGTAACCATATTGCTACACTTAGAGGTGCCTCTCTTCTCTTTTATACTCAGCTGTGACGTAACACTACTCTTATATCAAGACATCGCTTGTATATCAAGTCAAAATGCATTTAAAAATTTTTCTTGTCTTGTAAAACGCTCTCAAACCATGTTACTCTCAAACCAAGGTTTTACTGTACAAGCTTTCTTAGTTTGTAGCATCTCCTACAATGTAATATCCAATGACTGTAGCACTTCCATGCTTCACTTTATAGATTCTCTGAATATTCTGCAGAGGAATATTATTTTAGATGCCAATAAGTTTGTGTATAGAATGCTGCCAAGTTATATATTACAGCAGAGATATATATTAACTGTTGTAGCCAGCACTATGTGAATGTTACAGCAAAATCCAATATCTGTCCATTATTGTGGATGTCCTTTTCTGTGGCATATTTGCATATTGGGCCTCCACTGCCAAGATGGATATTACTGTGCACCTGGGATGAGATGACATATTTGTAGTCATTTTTGTTTTCTTTAAACATAGCATTTCCTTCACTTATCAGGTTATCAACAGCTTTTTATGCTTCTCCCTTGTGCCATTCACGTTTTAAAGCATTAATTGGAAATTAAAGTTGATTTATCGCATCTCTACAAGGTGACTTTCAGGTATTCCTGATAGGCTGTAAAATGAACACAGTCACAATAATGTAAGATATGTAGGAAAAAGATGTATGCAACAGCATTAACTGGCAAATATAGAGTTGTGATTCTAATTGCTGCAAGGAAAACAATATGGAAATTATTTCAATAGGTCATCAAGGTTAATTAGATAGACACCAATGTCATATATTGAAAAGTCAGAACTTTGTGAAGTCACAGATTTAAAAGTGTCAATGCTGAAGCACTGCCATTACTATGTTTGAAACAGGGCAATATAATTGGAAATAAACAGTAAGGCTCCATAGGTGATAAATGGAACCTCTGGAGTTTTCTTAAGAAACCTGTACTCAGCAGTCTGCCTGTCCTGCTGAAAGACTTTTGTAGGGATTCATGCATGCAATTAAGGAGGCTTTTGTCCTTGCCTCTATTCAGTGTGCTGTCAAAACAGTCTCTTCAGTTGAATATGTATTCTGTATATCTTCATAATGACGATGTCGCAGCAGGAAGGCAGTTCTGACATTTGCACACTGTGTATGTATGTTTTATATGGAACAAAAGAAACACTTTGTTTTGAAAAATGAAAATAGAAGCTTCACTGGGCAGTATCAGCCTGATTTAGAATGCAAGCCCTGCTCAAAGTAAAGCAACCAAAATAAGCATTAGAACAATTGTAATCTTTGTTACTGTGTATAAATGCGCCAATAAATATCCTAAGAATTGGATGGACCTTACTATCTGGCCTTTCACTCCCCTCTGTAAAACAGAACAATATCTACAGTAAGCAGTGCCAGTCTT
Organism: Glandirana rugosa; assembly: GCA_018402905.1. Taxonomy (NCBI): domain Eukaryota; kingdom Metazoa; phylum Chordata; class Amphibia; order Anura; family Ranidae; genus Glandirana; species Glandirana rugosa. The sequence continues at coordinate 1,294,744 of BLSH010511829.1, read as the reverse complement.
TCTTGCTTGCAGTATAAAGCAACCATAGGTGCCCCCGTTCTGTAACTGTGCTGGGCATACACTATATTGCCAAAAGTATTCTGACACCTATCTTTACATGCACATGAACTTTAATGGCATCCCAGTCTTAGCCTGTAGGGTTCAATATTGAGTTGGCCCACCCTTTGCAGCTATAACAGCTTCAACTCTTCTGGAAAGGCTGTCCACAAGGTTTAGGAATGTGTCCATGGGAATGTTTGACATGTTGGAACAGGAAGAGGCCATCCCCACACTGTTCCCACAAAGTTAGGAGAATGAAATGGGAATGTTTGACCATTCTTCTAGAATCACATTTGTGAGGTCAGGCACTGATGTGGACTAGAAGGCCTGGCTCACAGTCTCCGCTCTAATTCATCCCAAAGGTGTTCTATTAGGTTGATGGACTTTGCTTTGTGCACTGGTCCAAATCATTTGGTGGAGGGGGGATTATGGTGTGGGGTTGTGTTTCCGGGGTTGTGCTTGGCCCCTTAGTTTCAGTGAAGGGAATTCTTAAGGCGTCAGCATTAGGGTTGAGCGAACCCAAACTGTAAAGTTCGGGTCCGTACCAAACTTTTGGGTGTCCGGGACCCGGATCCGAACCCGGACTTTTCAAAAAAAGTCCGGGTTCGGGGTTCTGGTAATTTTACTAAAAGTTCTGAAAATTGCTGTAAAAAAGTCCTGGAAAGCCCTAGAGGTCTGCAAAAGGAAGGAAAATGGGGGTAAGGGTCGGACAAGTGCCATACAAAGAAATGGGGACAGGGAAATAACTTAAAAGCATTTTTTTAAAAAATCACATAAAAAAATAAAAAATGGAGGTGGATGTGGACCATCTTCAAACTGTGTGTGAAAAGTATTAATTAACGGGAGAAGCCATATCACTGTTCTAAAATCATCTTCAAACTGTGTGAAAAAAGTATAAATTAGCCGGGAGAACCCATATCACTGTTCTACAATCATCTGAAAACTGTGTGTTAAACTTAAACAACAACCGGGAGAAGCCATATCCCTGTTCTAAAATCATCTTCAAACTGTGTGTTAAACTTAAACAATAACCGGGAGAAGCCATATCCCTGTTCTAAAATCATCTGAAAACTGTGTGTGAAACTTAAACAATAGCTGAGAGAAGCCATATCCCTGTTCTAAAATCATCTGAAAACTGTGTGTGAAAAGTATTAATTAACGGGAGAAGCCATATCCCTGTTCTAAAATCATCTAAAAACTGTGTGTGAAAAGTATTAATTAACGGGAGAAGCCATTGTGTGTCAAAAGTCTACTAAAATCTTGTCCCTATACCGAAGAGGGCAATTAATTATGAAAAATGTGTGTCAAAAGTCTACTAAAATCTTGT
>BLSH010511829.1:1240647-1274650 GCA_018402905.1 Glandirana rugosa | reverse complement strand
GATGTGCAGGTATCCAGTGTGGGGGGGACTACTAGTCTCATAACGAACACCAGGTGTTGTCTGGCAGAGTAGGTGGCAGAACATAGAACAAGGTGCGGGACAGTAGCATGGCTGTGTAGGTAACTGAGCTTGGGGAGCATATACATTTGTGAGTCAATTCTAACCTTAATCAGGTACGGTGGAATTAGGGTCCTCCACTCCCACTCCAGTTCTTTGTGTCTGAACCTTTGCATGCCAACAGGGCATAGAACTAGCTGTCTCTGAATCAGAGAATATAACAGAAAAACACCAGGTGCAGTCGGGGAACTGGCGCACATCTGTTTAACTCTTTGCGCGCTTGTGGTGAAGAAGGATCATAAACTCTGGGCAGGGGAGTGAAACGGTAGTTTCACATGCAACAGTGCATAAAGGATAAGACGGGGACCCCAGAGCACCCTCCCCATGTTGAGGGTATGTGACCTGGTATGGTTTGGAGGGGGACGCTCGCTCGTCCCCCCTCCTGCCCTACCATGCTGCATGCTCAGATAAGGGTCTGGTATGCATTTTGGGGGGACCGCATGACATTTTTTAAAAAAAAAATTGGCGCGGGGTTCCCCTTAAAATCCATACTAGACCTGAAGGGCCTGGTACGGTCTTTGGGGAAACCCCCACGCAATTTGTTTATTTTTAAATTTTGGGGCGGGGTTCCCATTAAAATCCATACCAGCCCAAAGGGTCTGATATGGACTGGGGGAGGGCCCACACAATGTTTTTTAGGTGATTTTTATCTATATTGCCTGGAACCAGCAATACATTACAGCCGCAAGCAATTTTAGATGCTAATTTTTCTTTTACAATTGTCATTTTGCGGTGGGACTGTTGTAAACATCACACAGATGTGCCACTTTACAGGCATACTAAGGGGACCCCCCAGGCACGATATTTAAAGGAATATTTCATTTTTATTTTTTCACTTTAATCGTTATTAACCCCTTGCCGACCGCCGATCGGCATCTGACGGCGACAAGGTGGCTGGTGAGCGCAAATCTCCGTCATATGACGGCGGCTGCGAGACCGAGCCTAGTGAGTGCGCGTGCGCTCACTGTGTTCGGGGAGGGCCAGGGAGTGGGTGCGGTGGCTTCGATTGTCGCCGGCTACCCGCGATGGCCCCCCCGGAGCGAAGGAACGGAGGTCCGTGTATGTAAACACGGACCTCCGTTCTGTGAAGGGGGAAGGGCTGTGATCACAGCCTTCCTGTATACGGAGGCTGTGACCACTTCACTTCCCCAGCTAGGGCAGTCCCCCCACAGTTAGAACACGCCCAGGGAACACTGTTAACCCTTAGAGCGCCCCCTGCAGGTTAACCCCTTCACTGCCAATGGCATTTACACAGTAATCAGTGCATTTTTATAGCACTGATCACTGTATAAATGCCAATGGTCCCAAAAAAGTGTCAAAATGTTCCGACATGTCCGCTGAAATATCGCAGTACCGCTAAAAATCGCAGATCGCCGCCATTACTAGTAAAAAATAAAAAAAAAATAAAAACCCCAGAAATGAATTCTCATCATCCGTAAACGCGACCACTTTTGTGCAAACCAATCAATAAATGCCGATTGCGATTGTTTTTTATCACAAATATGAGGAAGAATATAAATCGGCCAAAACCGATGAAAAAAAATGTTTTTTTATATTTTTTTTTTGGATTTGTATGTTAGCAAAAAGTAAGAAATTTGTTTTTTTTTGCAAAATTGTCGCTCTTCTTTTGTTTATAGCGGCGATCAGAAATGACGCAGTGGTGATCAAATACCACCAAAAGAAAGCTCTATTTGTGGGGAAAAAAAAGGACGCAAATTTAGTTTGGGTACAACGTCGCACGACCGCGCAATTGTCAGTTAAAGCGACGCAGTGCCGAATCGCAAAAAGGGCTCCGGTCCTAAAGCTGGAAATCCTTCCGGGGCTGAAGTGGTTAAAATCACTGCTCCTGAAAAAACAATTGATTTAAAAATTGTTTTTGCATTGATACATGTCTCCTAGGGCAGGACCCAGGTCCCCATACATTTTTTAAGGCAATAACTTACATATGTGCCTTTAAAATGAGCACTATTGATTTTTCATGTTCGAGTCCCATTGATTGTAATAAGGTTCGCATGTTCGCACAAATTTTTTGCCTGTACGCAAGTCCTGGTGCGAACCGAACCGGGAGCTGTTCGGCCCATCCCTACCTGGCACTTATGTATTAAAGCGAAATTGAACTTCTGTTGTAACAAATAGCGAGCAGGCAGGCAGGCTTTTATTGCAGAAAAGACACGCAATGTCTCTTCCACAATAAAATGCCCCTACCTGCCTGCTTGCTGCCTTCTCTGCGCAGCTCAGCTTACAGCGCTGGGCTAGTCTCTGTGTGCTGGATGTGCAGGAGTGACATCATCCCATGCCAGCCAATTAAGGGTCTGAAGACTGGCACTGTTTTAGTTCTCCTTTAAGATGATCAAAATGGGTCTAAAAATGACTCAAATCATCCATGATGGAGACTATACAATTCCCAATGGAAACTTTATACCCCGTGACAGCCTGTATAAACTGCCCCATATGCCTAGAATACCCCCTCTAGTTTCAGCTGATATTCCCACTTGGCCTCCTTAATACCAGGCTGTTGTTAGTCCCGGCCATTTCCACTGCTCTTTTAGTGTACAGAGTATAGTGTAGCTGTGTGACTTCCTGCTGCCCGCTCAGTGCAGGCTCTGCTCTTATCATGGGTTGCTCTCAGATTCCAGGTTGCTTTTTCTGCTTAGAAGCATCACACAGAACGTTTCTTGCTTAAAGTGATACTAAAGTCTTATTTTTTTCTCTTTAAAAATAACAAACATGTTATACTTACCTGCTCTATGCAGTGGTTTGGCACAGAGCAGCCCAGATTCTCCTCTTTTCAGATGCCTCGCCGGTGCTCCTGGCCTCTCCCTCCTGTCGAGTAGTCCCACAGCAAGCAGCTTGCTATGGGGCACCCGAGCCGAGTTGCTGCTCTGTTTATCCATTCAGACACGGAGCCGTGGTTTGGGCCTGCCCCCTCTCTCTCCTCATTGGCTAACTGACTTTGATTTACAGCAGCGGGAGCCAATGGTGCCGCTGTTGTGTCTCAGCTAATCAGGAGGGAGAATCCCGAATGGCCAAGACACTCGTGGACATCGATGGATTGAGATGGGGCTCAGGTAAGTATTAGGGGGGCTGAGGGTGGCTGCTAGACACTGAAGGTTTTTTTTATCTTAATGCGTACAATGCATTAAGATTAAAAAAAACCTTCTGCCTTACGACCACTTTAACATGTAAGTGGATACTTTATTTTCGTTATATTAAAGTTATTGATACATTTTTGCACCCTATTCTTTTACATAAAACTTATAAAGTATAGGCACCTGATTTACTAAAATGACTGCTTGTTAGACTGGCATTCCCAAATAATACTGCAGGACAACATATACTGTATAAGCTATACATGAACATTCTTGGTCCAGAAGGGGACACTGCATAAACAGAATTTGCTTACATCAAACACAATTTCCACGGACAGCATAGCTGTGTTTTAAAATATAAAACTTATGGCTCATAGGAGAAGGCAAGCAGGTGTTTTAAATTGAATCTACCACTTTGTAAATATTTTACACGGTTTTAATGAAATGTTCATTTTGGATAATTTATTCTAATTATAGAAAGGTTTTTTTTTTTTTTAAATATATCAAACCAAATGCCATAATGCTTTAAATAAAATACATAATCATCAATTTCTGCTTAGCTAAAGCTGAATTTCAGCCAAAAATAACAAGATAAAAATGGATAGCTCATTAAAATACAAAATAACAAAACCAGCTTCAGTTCTAACATTCACCTGTAGTTAGAGATCTTTATTTTGCAACTAGAAGTCCTAAGGCTGATGGTCAGCATCATTCATCCAACTTCCTCTGAGCCCAGGTCATCTTGGACCAATCCCAGCTTGTAAGTGGACAGTGAAAGGAGAAGCAGCACAGCGATGAGCTCAGCTCTGTCACATTGCTAACTCCTTCCTATCAGCATGCTGGTTGTCAGCACATGAACCAATTGGCCCTTTGTGCTACCTCTTCCTCTCATGCTCCAGTCCTGCTGTACAGGGACTAAGGGGGCTGATACCAGATCAGATTTAGGCATGTACATTTCTTACATTTTAAAATGCCTTTAATTATATAATAAGGACAACAAAACTGCATTAATGTGTCTTTTTTATCTGCTTAGAATCCAGATTTACATTATCTAAGTTATTTAAACATTTATTAACATTTAAGCAGTAAATGAATGTATGCTTGCCATAAGAGATTACTCGTTTTAATATATACCTATTTGTGTCCAGAGACAGAAACTGATGACAAACATTTTAGCAAAGCGAGGAAGAGCTTTGATTGTCATATGTACTTTTGGTACTGAAAGCCCCCCATTTCTTGTTTGTAAGTCACAGGGACAGAAAGGGAGGGTAAAATCTACTCAATAGGGTCACTAACATAATTATTAAAAAGAAAACCTGAAATTTTAAGTTTAATAAAAGCAATAGACACAAAATTCTCTATTGAAAAATCACACAGATACAACAGGAAGTACTGCTCTCATGTGCTACCTTTTATTAGCACATCTTTAGCAAACCATGCGGTGGAAATGATAGAAACACTCTCAATAATCAGCCCTAATCACCTCTATCAGTGGTAAGTGTAAGGCTCCAAGCACACTGGGCTTAAAAAAATGCAAGTTCTTTATAACTATACAGTATAGCTATTAGCCTGGGCTTTTGCTATGGTACTGCTTTATTATTGCCCTAATATTCTGGGTTTCATTTTTGGTAGCGTTGGTTTTCAGGGCCTCTAAAGCCCTATACATCACTTACGGGTTTAAAAAAGTTACGTTTTATATCTAAGACTGAGGGAGGTATTCTGCAGTCTTGTTTCTCCCCCTTGTGGACCCGTTGCCCACAGCTTGTTCCCCTTAGGGGTGGGTTTCGGGTTTTCTCAGGGGGGGGGTGAGTACTGTAGAATCGTCTCCCTTTCGGTCATATCTTATTAACAGTTTGTATCTATAGATTCTGTCTCTTACATCACTACTAAGTCGGCCCTGCGAGACCGGATGACACTCAACTGTACTTGCTATCTTGGAAGAGACCTTTTTGCATATTATATTGATGTTTTGTATATTTTCCTGCATAAAACTCAATAAAAACCATTTAAACGAAAAAAAAAAATGCAAGTTTCCTTGGCAGAAAAAAAAAAAAAACGCTCACATAGAACATTTTTGTACATAGTTTAGGCAAGTTTAGAAGTTTAGTGTTTTTCTGCCAGAAAGCTCCAATCAGAAACACAAACTGAAAGGGTTTCTTTTCCTGCCTCTAAACACTGAGCTCAAAATATGCCTCTAATTGTCCTAATGTGTATGAACACATAGGATAACACTGAACTGCTTCTACAGACAAAACACAAAACTCCTGTAGAAGCAGCTCAATGCTATCCCATGTGTCCATGCACATTAGGACCATTACAGGTATATTGTGAGCTTAGCATTTAGAGGCAGGAAAAAAAAACATTCTGGTTTGCTTTTCTGATTAGAGCTTTTCAGCTGAAGACATGCAAATCCTGGAATACAATTGAAGTAACAGTACGCTTCTCAATCCAGTTCTCAAACAAGAGAAATATGCATTTCTGTCACTAGGGGGCACTGCAGGGGAAAGGCTCCAGTTTAGTTTGTGAGATCCATCTTTTACCTCCTACGGCAGGGTGATTGTTGAGATACAGTAGATGATAGCTTCTGTCCTCCTCTGAGGCCTTAATTGACAGGTGAAAGGGTATTTGTATGACAAATTAGTTTATCTTTATAACCTTTAAATCAGAAGTGTCCAACCTGCGTCCCAAATCAGCTAAAAATGTGGCCCAACACTAAGGCCTCATACACACGGACGTTTCTTAAAAAATAAACAAAATGTCGGGCCCGACGTTAAGGAAAAAAAATCATCATTTTTCGGCGTTATGCATCAGCGTTATTGAGCGTTAGTGAGTGTCGGCATCAATAGGCATATTTTTTAAAAAAATCATCCCTCTGCTATTTTTCAACCTAAAAACATTGTCGTCAAAAAATGCCAGTTAACGCCGGTACGATGTTAGTTGGCGTTAGTGAGCGTTTTGTGGCGTCGGTGTCAAAAAACGCCAAAACGTTACAGCCTCAGAATGCACTGGCTGTGGGTTCTAGTTTCAGCTCACTAACGCCGACGCCATCTACAGCTCAAAAACGTCAGCGTTTTTATAGGACCATTGACTAACATGGAGAGCAGCAAAAAACGCCAGAAAACGCCGGCGTCAAAAAACGTCCCTGTGTATGAGGCCTAAATCTTAAATTTACTTAAAAATGTTGATTTTTAAAAAAAATAATTTTGTAAAAATTAATTTACACACAGCTGAAGAAAAATATAACAGCATCACTTTACTAGACTTTTATAGTTTTATCTTCCTAAAAAAAAATCCCACACAATCACACCTTCTTCATGTCATCAGTACTCAGCAGCACCTATATTTGCGAGCAACTGTTTTAAAGGACAAAGCACATGAAGGGCAAAATTAGAACCAAATTATCTGATGAGCACCTTGAGAATTCATTGAGAAGCAGTGTTAAACATCCCACTAGTTTAATGTTGCCCTCTTTTACTTTTATAATAGGAATATTAAATTAAAATGAAGTTTATTACTCAAATAGGTACATTATCTATATCAGTGATCGTTAACTTGTAATTTGCCTGACTTTTTCTGCTCATCAACTATCCTTATTGTTAATGTATTTAATTTGCGGCCCAAGACTATTTCTCTTCTTCCAGTATGACCTAGAAAAGTCAAAAGGTTGGACACCTTGGCTTTAAATGGTTCCTATTAACCACTTGCCGACCGCAGTCTGATGGCGAGAGAGTGGCTCGATATCGCAAACCGCCGTCATGTGACGGCGGCTGCAATATCCCTTACTGTGAGCACGCGAGCGCCGCCGGAGGCGCGCACGCGCGCTCACTGTGTGCCTACCCACAATGGCCCCCCCCGAAGTGAAAGAACGGAGATCCGTGTAAGTAAACACGGATCTCCGTTCTGTTAGAGGGGGAAGGGCTGTGATCACAGGGTTCACTCCCTTCCCCCAGCCAGGCCAGCCCACACACAGTTAGAACACGCCCAGGGAACACAGTTAACCCTTAGAGCGCCCCTTCCAGGTTAACCCCTTCACTGCCAATGGCAATTACACAGTAATCAGTGCATTGTTATAGCGCTGATCGCTGTATAAATGCCAATGGTCCCAAAAAAGTGTCAAAATGGTCCGACATGTCCGCCCCAATATCGCAGTACCTCTAAAAATCGCAGATCGCCGCCATTACTAGTAAAAAATAAAAACCCCAGAAATGTATTTTCGTCATCCGTAAACACGGCAACTTTTGTGCAAACCAATCAATAAACGCCGATTGCGATTTTTTTTTTACCAAAAATATGAGGAAGAATATAAATCGGCCAAAACCGATGGAAAAAACGTTTTTTTATAATTTTTTTGGATTTGTATTTTAGCAAAAAGAAAGAAATTAGTTTTTTCTTTGCAAAATTGTCGCTCTTCTTTTGTTTATAGTGGCAATCAGAAATGATGCAGAGGTGATCAAATACCACCAAAAGAAAGCTCTATTTGTGGGAAAAAAGGACGCAAATTTTGTTTGGGTACAACATCGCACGACCGCGCAATTGTCAGTTAAAGTGATGCAGTGCCAAATCACAAAAAGTGCTCTGGTCCTAAAGTGGGAAATCCTTCTGGGGCTGAAGTGGTTAATATTCTTCACCATCACAGCATAATGTTACCTATAGTCTGGTCAGTAAGTTTTTTCTTTTCCTCCTCTCAGTAAAATGGTGAGACCAACATCTAGAGTTTGGACACATTTCCACAGTGGAAATTCTGCTGAAGGCAAAGCTGCAATTTGCAAATATTGTGAGAAGATATTCTTTTCCAAATGCTACAGGGATGACAAAACACATCCCTGCATGCCAGAGGTGCCCTAAAGACATTTGAAAATACTTTATAGAATTACATGATGAAAGTGCAAGTAGCTCTCATCCCAGAGACACTCTTGCTGCTGCTTCTGGATCATCACAACATGTTTCTTTAACAGCAGAACCATTGAAGTAGTTGTAAACCTTATTACACCACTTTTACCTACAGATAAGCCTATAATAAGGCTTAACTGTAGGTAATGTGAATATCTCCTAAACTTGCAGTTTAGGAAATATTCACTGTATCCGCATGTGCCAATGTCATCGGCACATGCACACTGAAGAAGCCCATGCACATGCGCGGGAGTGAGGTCATTGCGGCTCTGGCCAAACTGGGAAATAACTCCGGGGGACATGTCCCTCGTCACAGCAGTGTGCGGAGACTGCTGCAACAGCTTTGATCTAAGGTAAGTATTTCATAATGAGCTAGTATTCAATGCATACTAGCTCATTATGCCTTTGTCTTGCATTTTTTTTTTTTAGGTTTACAACCACTCTAAGTAACATGTCTCAAAAAAGTTGGGACAGGGCAACAAAAAGCTGGAAAAGTACAACGCACATAGCTGTGAGATTACAGGCCACATGCTGGGCCCAGAGCACCTCCTGAAGAAGTGGATGGATCCCTGTCCACATCTTCAGGAGGAATCTAAGGAGGTACTTTTTCTACAATATGTAAGTACATAATTATTTGTACCCAGACAAAGGGTGATCAATAATAAAATAATTTTTCAATACCCCTGATATCACTTACATGTATCAAGTTGATAATAACAATAAAAACCGTTAAGCCTTCAATCTGTGTATTAGATCCTTTGTTGCCAAGCATAAGGTTTGGATGAACACTTCTAAGGTAGGTATACAGAACCACCAACAGTTTCAAGGAAATCCAAATACAAATTATGAGAGGAGATCAAGACACATCACCAAGAAAACATCCTAAAAATACACTGCTCAAAAAAATTAAAGGAACATTTTGAAAACATATCAGATCTCAATGGGGAAAATTATTATGCTGGATATCTATACTAATATGGACTGGGTAATGTGTTAGGAATCCATTGTTTGATGGAAATTAAAATGATCCACCTACAGAGGGCCGAATTGAAAGACACCCCAAAAATCAAAGCGTAAAAATGATGCAGCAGGCTAGTCCATTTTGCTGAAATCTTATTGCAGCAACTCAAAATGGTACTCAATAGTTTGTATGGCCTCCTTGTGCTTGTATGCATGCCTGACAATGTCGGGGAATGCTCCTAATAAGACAATGGATGGTGTCCTGGAGTGTTTCCTCCCAGATCTGGGCCAAGGCATCACTGAGCTCCTGAACAGACTGAGATGCAACCTCGCGGTGTCGGATGGACTGAAATGTTCTATTGGCTTTAGGTCTGGTGAGCATGGGGGTCATTCAATGGTATCAATTCCTTCATCCTCCAAGAACTGGCTACATGCTCTTGCCACATTGGCTGGGCATTATCATGCACCAGAGGAACCCAGGAACCAATGCACCAGCATAGGGTCTGATAATGGGTCCAAGGATTTCATCCCAATATCTAACGGCAGTCAGGGTGCCATTGTCTAGCCTGTAGAGGTCTGCGCATCCCTCCATGGATATGCTTCCCCAGACCATTACTAATCCACCAATAAAAACCCGTCATGCTGAACGATGTTACAGGCAGCATAACATTCTCCACGGCTTCTCCAGACCCTTTCACATCTATCACATGTGCTCATGTGAGCCTGCTCTCATCTGTGAAAAGCACAGGGTGCCAGTGGCAGACCTGCCCAATTCCTGTGTTCATTGGCAAATACCAATAAAGCTACACGGTACTGGGCAGTAAGCACAGGGTCCACTAGAGGACATTGGGCCCTCAGGCCACCCTCATGAAGTCTGTTTCTGATTGTTTGGTCAGAGAAATTCACATTAGTGGCCTGCTGGAGGTCATTTTGAAGTGCTCTGGCAGTGCTCATCCTGTTCATCTTTGCACATAGGAGCAGATACCGCTCCTGCTGATGGTTAAGACCTTCTACAGCCCTTTCCAGCTCTCCTAGAGTAAATGCTTGTCTCCTGGAGCTGGAATCTCCTCCATGCTCTTGAGACTGTGCTGGGAGACACAGCAAACCTTCTGGCAATGGCACGTATTGATGTGCCATCCTGGAGGAGTTGAACTGTCTGTGTAACCTCTATAGAGTGCAGGTATTTGCCTCATGCTACCAGGAGGGACACTGACCCTAGCCAAATGCAAAACTAGTGAAAAACAGTCAAAAGATGAGTAGGGAAAAATGTCATTAGCCTCCACCTGTAAAACCATTCCTGTTTTGAAAATTGTCCCCATCTAGTGCACCTGTTGTTAATTTCATTTACACCAAAGCAGCTGAAACTGATTAACAACCCCCTCTGCTGCTTAACTGACCAGATCAATATCGCAGAAGTTTAATTGACTTGATGTTATTTTCTGATTAAAAAGTGTTCCTTTATTTTTTTGAGCAGTGTACATACACATTGCTTACCTTACTGCATAGAGAGGAGCTGGTCGCTATGGTATGTTGACTATGGGTCCTATCCTGTCATTAAATATTGTGTCTATATGGTCTTTATTGAAACTATCAGAAATATAAGTCATAGAGTGTAAGGATGGAGAGATGGGTGCTTTATATGAACATATCTAATCTACAAATCCCCACATGAGCCATGATGTGTTAATAAGGACCCACCAAAGCCTCTACTCTGGGGATTTTATAAGTTGTCACTTCCTGGTACAGCCCTCAATGGATCTGTAATTTTAGATTACATATCTGTAGTCCACAACCAGAAATAAGATTCCTCACTTAAAGCAGTGTAAAATAGGTTGGTTAGATTCAAACCAATTCTAATACTTGGTAGTATGGTGGACAAAGATAGTTACAGATATGGACCATACCAGAGTGTAAACATTGTCCTTGTACACCTGCAAGAGGGCATATGTATGCATATACAGTATATCATATGTAATCTACCAACAAAGGTATATAATCACACTGATATTTGTCACTCTTCTTACTGATTGATAAGTTATACGTGAATGCGTATCATTGTGTCCCAGATAGTTAAATGTATCAAATTAGAATACAAATTAAATTAAAAAAAATGCAATTTAAGGAGTGACTGAATTCTGCACTATACATCCTGTATGTGTTCACCAGTTAAAGTGGAGTTCCACCCAGAATTTTTTTTTTACATCATTCAAGTCCTTTGCCTATATAGACTTACGTTTGAAGGAAAAAAAAAATTATACTCACCATAAGTCACTTGTTGCTAGGTGGTCCCTGTATTCTGCCCCTATTTGTTCCTAGGCTCTTTTTCACTTCCTGCTTCCCCTGGCCTCCTGGGAGATGTGACTCATTATTTCCCAGGAGTCAGTGGGCTTCCCTGTACTGTAAAATCGTGTTATTTCCAGACAGGAAATGACATGATTTAAGGCGGACCGAGATCGAGGAGTTCATGATGGTTACCCACCATGCACTTCTTTTAGGAAGAGATACCAGTAGACCCAGGATGGGCTTCAGGTGCCCTCACCTAAAATGGAAAAGTCCAGCAGTGAGAGAAACGAAATTGTGAGTAAAAAATACATGTAATTACTAGGCGGTTTGAAAGTAAGGAAACAAAAGGTTACATCTATTTAGTATTAAAAGAGTGGATGCCAAAAAAAAATAAACATTTTTTGGGTGGAACTCCACTTTAAACTGTGCATCAGTCGATCATAGTCTAGTACCATAGGTAAGCTTACCTATTCAGGGCAGGTGACAAATCTAACCTAACTTCCTTAGGTTAATGTCTTCCACATTCCCTTACTGGATCATTCCAGCAAAGATCAGATGGTCCAGCTACAACAAAACTGGCTTTTTTGCTGGCATAATGTCAAAGAACCCCAATTCCCACATGCCTCACATTCCCTAACCCATATATTTATATAAGATTTGACGGTTGGTAATTCCAAATTCCCTTCCCATCCATGTAGGGATGGCTAGTAGAAATAATAATTGATTTAATAAACTAATGTTTTAATCAGTAGTAAAGTCTCAGTAAAGTCTCAGTCAATAGAAAGATAAAATAAAAACCAAATTGTCTGTGTTGTTTACCACTGCAATATGGCTGCCCCAACATGCCCCCCCCTCTCAGATGGTGCACAGAAAATGCCATGTCTGGCAGTTCCTCTTATATAGCCACAGCCATGTTGCAGGATTCATCCATCAGTGTGGCATGATGATGTCACTCACAGGATGTGCATAGGAATTGATGTCACTGTGCATGCATGGTGTGTCACAGGAAATCACAGGCTTTCAAAGCCAGCTTGATAGGCTAGTGGGATCAATGTTACTAGCAATCCAAGTAATGGATCTGAATACCTCCAAATTTCCTACAACAAGGAAAGCAAGAACTGTATGGAGATCTGTCCTAGTGTAGAGCCAGAATTCTCTTATTGTTCTACCACATAATAGGCATGTTCAGGTTCATAAATAAATGATACAGGTAGTTCTGAAATTTGCAAAGTGTTTGAAGTCATGAATCCTTCCATTTGGGAGGGTGATAGTTTTTAGGGAATTAATATTTCTGCAGTACCCTTGAGGTTTCAGGGATTGGTTCTTTTGTTCCCCTTATAAAAATATGTACCAATTTGTCCTGAAAGGAAGTAGTTCTTCTAAACACTATTTCTGGGATGGACCTAACAAAATGTTTAAGTTGTGGATCAGTTAATAATAGACGACAGTGTTTCTAAATGGTTTGTCTGATATATCCATAATGTCGAGTATATCAAGTGACCTATTTTAACTGTCTCAGGCTTCTCTACTACTGCCTATTAGACAGTAAGTAGTAGGAGTGATGAATATCAGAGTGAATATATAAATGTATTGGTAATTCACATACATATACTGTATACAGTGAGTACACCCTCACATTTTTGTAAATATTTTATATCTTTTCATGCGACAACACGAAAATGACACTTTGCTACAATGTAGTGAGTGTATAGCTTGTATAACAGTGTAAATTTGCAGTCCCCTCAAAATAACTCACACAGCCATTAATGTCTAAACCACTGGTAACAAAAGTGAGTATACCCCTAAGTGAAAATGTCCAAATTGGGCCCAAAGTGTCAATATATTGTGTGGCCACCATTATGTTCCAGCACTGTCTTAACTCTCTTGGGCATGGAGTTCACCAGGGCTTCACAGGTTGCCACTGGAGTCCTCTTCCACTCCTCCTTGACGACATCACAGAGCTGGTGGATGTTAGAGACCTTGCGCTCCTCTGCCTTCCATTTGAGGATGCCCCACAGATGCTCAATAGGGTTTAGGTCTGGAGACATGCTTGGCCAGTCCATCATCTTTACCCTCAGCTTCTTAGCAAGGCAGTGGTCATCTTGGAGGTGTGTGTGGGGTTGTTATCATGTTGGAATACTGCCCTGCGGCCCGGTTTCCAAAGGAAGGGGATCATGCTCTGCTTCAATATGTCACAGTACATGTTAGCATTCATAGTTCCCTCAATGAACTGTAGCTCCCAAGTGTCAGCAGCACTCATGCAGCCCTATACCATGACACTCCAACCACCATGCTTGACTCTCGTCTTTGTACTCCTCACCTGGTTCCCGCCACACACACTTGACACCACCTGAACCAAATAAGTTTACCTTGGTCTCATCAGATCACAGTACATGGTTCCAGTAATCCATGTCCTTAGTCTGCTTGTCTTCAGCAAACTGCAGGCTTTCTTGTTGCATCATCTTTAGAAGAGGCTTCCTTCTGGGACAACAGCAATGCAGACCAATTTGATGCAATGTGCGGCATATGGTCTGAGCATTGACAGGCTGACCTCCCCGACCCTTCAATCTCTGCAGCAATACTGGCAGCACTCATACATCTATTTCCCAAAGACAGCCTCTGGATATGACGCTGAGCACGTGCACTCAACTTCTTTGGATTACCATGGCAAGGCCTGTTCTGAGTGGACCCTGTCCTGTTAAACTGCTGTATGGTCTTGGCCACCGTGCTTCAGCTCAGTTTCAGAGTCTTGGCAATCTTCTTATAGCCTAGGCCATCTATATGTAGAGCAAACATTCTTTTTTTTCAGATCCTCAGAGAGTTCTTTGCCATGACTTGCCATGTTGAACTTCCAGTGCCCAGTATGAGAGAGGAAGAACAATAAAACCAAATTTAATACACCTGCTCTCCATTCACACCTGAGACCTTGTAACACTAATGAGTCACATGACACTGGGGAGGGAAAATGGCTAATTGGGCCCAATTTGGACATTTTTACTTAGGGGTGTACTCACTTTTGTTGCCAGTGGTTTAGAAATGAATGGCTGTGTGTTGAGTTATTTTGAGGGGACAGCAAATGTACACTGTTATACAAGCTATACACTCACTACTTTACATTGTAGCAAAGAGTTGTCACACGAAAAGATATAATAACATATTTACAAAAATGTGAGATGTGTACTCACTTTTGTGAGATACTGTATGTATACATATGTCCCCTTGCAGGTGTAAGAGGGCAATGTTTCCACTCTGGTATGATCCATATACATATCTATCTTCTTCCATTAAACTACATTTATATATTATACAATAAATATACATTATACAGGTGGGAGTGGTTTAATTTTTACCAGCCAATTTCAGAGGGGAATTAGGTTTATTTTTTAATATAAATATGTAATCATTTACAGATCAATGAAAGGTTGAATGGGTCAGAGCCTTTGGTTGGTACTTTATTAACGCATCAGGGCTTGTTTTGGGAATTGTAGACAAATGCATTCACAATACAAATCTCTGTCTGTATGGCCATTTTTGAAACTGGTAAAAATACAGTATAAGTGTTTGACAATAGGATGGGATGGATGAGATAGGATGGAGTCAACATACTCCAGGCACCAACTCCTCCCTTGACATTTAGGTAAGCAGTTTTTTTCATGAGGTCATATCTTGATTTTTTCCCATAGTTTATATTTGGATTTCTTTGAATCTGTACATAATTCTGCTACAGTAGAATCTTTTGCCGTCCCTCGGCCCTTATGTTCAGCAACAAGGAATCTATTGCACAATTTAAAGGCTTAACAGTTTTTATTGATATTAAAAACATGATATACTACACACGTAAACAACACTGGGGTATTGAAAAGTACTTACATTGTCTGGTTTTGGGAATAATTATGTACTTACAGTATTGCATTGTAGAACCTCTTTACCTTCCTTCTGAAGAAGGGGATGAACGTTCACAATACACATTAATGTACTGTGTGCCCAGTATAGCCTGATATGTCTGTGATTTCCCAACTATGTATGTGGAATGATACATTACTAACATATACATGAAAAAAATATAAATTATTTTTGTTATCAATAATGAAATATACGGTAATTGTTTTTAATAGCATTTGAAAAGACCATTTTATTGTTGTATCTTAAAAGTCCCACTTGGTTGGTCTCTGTTTTGTAGCTCCTCCCCATAATAGCAGGTGATAATCAGGCATGCACTGCTTTTTTTTTAATTTCAATGCATTTTGTACATTACAGTAAATAAAAACCTTGATGTGTCTTTGACCCCCCCCCCCCCCAAGCACTTACCTGACACCACTCTCAATTTAGTGCTGCCTTCATCAGCAGACCCACTCTCCTCTCTGTCTGCATTCTTGGGCTTTACTGAGAACAGCAGGAGGCTCCTGCTGCTGTCATTCAAATCCTGTAAGGAGGGAGCAAAGGGAGGGTCCAAACTGCGCTGTGTGTGTTTATGGAAGCACACAGACTGGCTTGGGATTGAGCCCAGACAAGTGCTTCTATAGTAAGCAGCTTGCTATGGAGACACTCAGGGACAAGAAGGAGCCAAGATCACAGGCAGAGGACCCCAGAAGAATACAATTGCACAGAGCAGGTACGTGTAACACGTTTGTTAGTTTGATTAAAAGAAAAACAAAAAGCCCCCAAAAAGAACAAAGCTTTACAGTCACTTTAACCACTTGCTGACCGCCTAACTGGGAAAATATGCAACTTGTTAAAAATTGAATACCAGAATTATGGCTGCATCTACAGTGCATCCGAAAAGTATTCACAGATCTTCACTTTTTCCACATTTTGTTATGTAGCCAATGGCCCCCTTAGGGGTGGCTGGTTGATGTGGTTCACCTGATCACACTGCCCTAAATCACACTTTTCCACACATCCGGAGACACAGAACAGGCTTGTACTTTGTTTTTGTTGTTTCACTAAGGGATTTAAACCCGGATGGGGTAGGGATGATCATGGGATGCCCAGGAATTAAATAGTTCCGTACATGGGACCTCTATATACACCTCCAGTATATACTCTTCTCCATCTTCCTCCAGCACTGGCAATTGCTGACCATTACTCTCCTCATACTTCTCTCCTGCACAACACTTGCTTCTCACAGGTGAGACCTGAAAGGATACCCACCCTCTCCAACATCTTCTTCCGACCTAGCTAGCACATGGTGAGGCCTGCTGTAGTTGAAGTAGGACCTCCAGAGCACCCATTACAGGCAGAGGCTAATAGCCTCCATTGTGTAGCAAAGTACTGAGAGCTAGTTGGCCTGATGGACTACTACTCCCAACCCATCCTCTTCCAGGCCCTGCCAACTCCCCCAGCTGTGACGGGCTTCTCCACTACCACAGTTACATAGGAATCCCACACTGGCTTCTGCATCCTTCCCTGATTGTCTCTCACCCCAATCCGCATATCAGTTTCCCAGGGTATGTTGCTCACCGACATACTAGAGGTTGTAGTTCCATACTGGAGATCTCTCCCGGATAGTGCTCTCTCCTGCTGTACTTTCTGCTCTGCCTTGTGCCTGCCACCAAGATGTCACTCCTCCTGGCTGCACCCTAGCTCTCTCCAGGCCTGGGGTCACCCCCCCAGACTGGGGGCTTCCCCTGGGCCACGACAGCCTTTCACTCCATCTCCAGACTTCCACCCGAACTTCTCCTCACAAATTGGGCTGACCCAGGGTATTTAAGGAGGCCTGCCCCTGCCAACCCAGACTGGGGATTGGTCAGGGCTCCTTAGAACACCCCAGATGGCTACACCTCCCCTGCCAGCTCTCTTTCTAGAAAACACCAGAACCTTCTGGAAAGAATTTGGAGGTCCTGATGACACCATTCTGTGAATTACTCAATGCTACCTGAGCCGCTCCCAGCCCAGAATCAAAACAATCAGGCCCCCCATTCACACTGATACCTCACCATATCACATACTTGGGCATACATATAGACCGTGAACCCTCCTCTCTGTACTGTCTCAATTACCCGCCCCTTATATCTAAAATTGTAAAGGAGCTGGAAGCTTGGGCAGCCCTCCCTCTCTCCCTCTTTGGGAGATGTCATCTATTTACAATGGTGTCTTTTGCTCGGTTATTATACCCAGTGCAAACCATACCCCTCCTCCTTAAACATTTGAATGTACAAAAAATCCATAAAGCTTTAACAGCCTTTCTATGGCCTCGTAAAAAGCCACGAATTGCACTCACTCCAGAAAGGTCTGAGGGTGGAGCAGGCCTGCCCAATATACGCTTTTATAACCTCTCTTGCCTGCTCAGGCAAGGTCTTGACTGTCTGACAGGGAAACTCTAGATATTCCAACTTTGAGAGTGCTCAAGCCTATCCATATACACTGTCTGCTATTCTTCATTCAAAACTGAACACACTACCTTCTCACCTCAAAACAAGCATCCTCATTTAAGACACAGTTATTGCCTGGAGAGAAGTGTGGAAATTGCTTGGACTACCCTCTGGCATATCAAGCTATCTGCCCATCCAAGGTAATCCTATGTTCACAACATCCACCCTGCATAAAACCTTTGCTCAATGGGGCGCAAAAGGTCTGACCAAAATAACCTCTCTTTATCGAAATAAACTCTGGAGGACTTAAACCTTTTCCAACCCTTTCGCAAGAGTTCTCCCTTTCTACATGCTTTCTACTACCTCCAACTAACAGACTATTTGCGTTCCTGCAAATAACAGACTATTTGCGTCTCCTACAGGTAGGGGACCGATCCCCTACAAAGGTCTTTCATTGACTCAGCTGTTCAACAAAATAACTATTCCATCACAAAACTATACTCCCAATTCATTAACCATCACTCTACTAAGTATAACCTCACCCCATTTCAGAAATGGCCAACCATCCTCAAGGACAGTGAACTCCCTAAAAAAATCTTACAGGGATATCAACATATTTGCAAACTCACTATCTCAAAGACCTGGTGGGAAACACAGTTTAAAACAGCTCATAGAGCATACTACCCATTACAAAACAACTCGGGAGATCCCACCCAGGCACAATGTCCTTGGAGTTCCCTTCAACGCCTTATACTACTACACCACCTTTGGGAGTGCTCCCACATCTCCACCTATTGGGACTCAATATCAACCTACTTTCACCAAGTCACCCAGGAATGGTTTCTGAAGCCCCTGTTAATCTACTTTTTCAGCTGTGACCCAAGTACTTCCCCTCCTTCAATGGTGCGAACACCAGCTCAGGCTCAATGGACTCACCTATTTCTTCTGATTGCACAGAGGACCATCATGTCTCATTGGATTCAGCCTACTCCCCCCAATCTGGCAGCTGCAAAAAAGGCAATACTGCCCCTCTTCCATCTTGAGAGATTGGACACCATAGTGATGAACTTTACATCCACTGCATGCTTCTTTACGAAATGGAGGAAATACATGGAAACTACCTTCACCCAAAATGACCTTCAGAACTGTATGCAACCATTCCGGTTTAAAGATTGGTACCTTAAAAATGACCTTACCAACAAATTGGGTAAATTTAAAATACCTTACACCTCTGAACCGCCCACTGCCTTGTCCTCATGAAAAGAGGACTTCTTCATTTGAGGCCCCTTGTAGAGCCAGGAACTTATACTGAGTTAGGTATTAACTCCCCATTTCTTTTGCTCTATTATTCGTTTGCCACTCTGAGACCACCCTTTGAACTAGCACTGCTTACGCTCTTGAGAGTATCAATGTTTACTTTAACCACTTCAATACGAGGCACTTACCCCCCCTCCCGTCCAGATCAATTTTCAGCTTTCAGAGCTGTCGCATTTTGAATGACAATTGCGCGGTCATGCTACGTTGTACCCAAACAACATTGTTGTCATTTTTTTTGCCACAAATAGAGCTTTCTTTTGGTGGTATTTGATCACCTCTGGGGTTTTTATTTTTTGTGCTAAAAATAAAAAAAGGCTGAAAATTTTGAAAAAAAAAGGTTTTTTCTGTTTCTGTCACAAAACTTTGTAAATAAGTACATTTTCTCCATCGCTGATGGACACTGATGAGGCTACACAGACGGGCACAGATGAGGCAGTACCGATTGGCACTGATGACGCGACACTGATAATGAGGCACTGATGGCCACTGATAGGCGGCACTGATAAGCAGCACTGATGGCCACTGAAAAGCGGCACTGATGGGCGCTCATAGGCGGCACTGATGGGCACTCATAGGTGACACTGATGAGCACTGATAGGTGGCACTGGGCACTGATAGGTGGTGCTGATAGGTGGCACTGGTGGGCACTGATAGGTGGCACTGGTGGGCACTGATAGGTAGCACTGGTGGGTACTGATAGGCAGCACTGATTCCCTGGTGGTCTAGGGTGGCATCGTGCCACCTGGAGTGCCATCCATGCTGGGCATTGTGCCCCTTACCTGGTGTGTCCCTGGTGGTCCTAATCGGCTCCCTGGTGGTCCTGGTCGGCTCCCTGGTGGTCCCTGGGTGGGCGCTCCCTGATGGTCCCTGGGCGAGCTCCCAGGTGGTCTAGGGTGGCGATCCAAGGGGGAGCTGCACTGATAAACAACCAGCGCAGACCCCCTCTCAGGAGAACCGCCGATCAGCTCTCCACTACTCACGTTTTCAGACGCAACTAAAGAAAATGCCAATACACGGCTCTTCCTGTTTACATCGTGATCAGCCAGGATTGGTCACGGCTGATCCCATGGTAAAGAGCTTCCAATGGAAGCACTTTACCAAGGTCAGTAATGCAGTGGGTCAGACTGACCCACCACACCACTGATCGCTGCGATCACGGGTTATCCTGAGGACGTCATATGATGCCCTGTCAGGATAACGGAACACCTGCCCGGATGTCATGTGTCTATACGCCGGGCGGTTAATGTACTCTTCTGTCTGAGACCATTGTATCACTCTATAGTAAATGGGTAAACATGATGTTCTGCTACAATCCCCTCTCCCTCATACCCCTTCCCTATCCCTTCCCTACTAATCTGATTTATTCCCAGATTGTTCTCTTGTCCTTGTTTGCTATAGATGGATTGGAGCTACAGGCTCTTTGCTCATATTCCAGATGTCTATACCTTATTGTAGTTTGTTTTGGAAAAATCAATAAATATATTTAAAAAAAAAAAACAATCAGGCCTGCACTCAGTCAGGCCTGACTAAATTTTACCTTACCTACCAAAATCTCTCACGACACCTGAGCTTACATTACTGATTGCTAAGCCCAGGAAACCAACAGGCACTGGTGGTGGTGGCTTGCCATAGAGATAAGCGATGGCAACATGGTTTTTTTTTTCTTAAAGCAAAAGATAAAACATGTTTTTTGATCTTTTGCTTTTAAAAGTAGAGGAGAGATTTGGGGTCTTTTAGACCCCAGATTTCTCCATAAATAGGACCTGCCATGCTGTATTGTAACCTCAAGGCATATAAACATGCATAGCAATAAAAGTGATTTAAAAAATGTTTAAAGGGACAGTGTAAAACATTAAACAATTCATAAAATATATTATAATTAAAGTGTATTTTCTAGGGTCTCTGTTAAAAAATATATATAATGTTTGGGAATTCTAAGTAATTTTCTAGCAAAAAATACAGATTTTTAGAGTGTTAGAGCATTAGAAAAAGGCCTGATTCTTTTAACATTGCAGTGGGTTCCAGCAGGTTGGAGAATAGGCAGTTGTTTTGAAGCCCATTGTGTTCAAGCACAATGCTGCCTGTCTATGGCTATTCTTAAAGCCTAAGGCAAGACACTGTCAAAGGTGGTGAAAAAATAATTATGGCTTCTAGAAATAAGCACCTCATCAGTTTGCACCTTGGAAAAAAATGGTTGTACCAGGTACTCTTTTTACTTCAGTAGATTGCTTTCATCTGGATTAGAATCCCATGAGTGAAAAACTGCCTAGAACTTTTTTAAAAGTAGACAAAACTGTTTGTGTAAATATCACCCATAAAAAATGGTGGTATACCAATTTTAAAGTGACCTTTGTAATACTTTTCTTAGCATTTCTAAATAATACATAAAACTGCAAAGCATTTGTTTAATATTTTACAATAGCTGAGGAATCTTCATACAGCTAATTCCATTTTTGCTTAGTATTTTCACAAAGGCAGCTCATTAAATTAGATCTTTCCAAAGAGCGAGATTGTTCTGTGCAATATTCTCGGGTCTATCAATTAATTATAAGTATGCCAGCAATGTTATCTCCTTTATAAATGGACTTGCATCACTGCTCTACAAAACTCCGTTGCAACGTTTCAATAATTCTGAATCTACCCATGAAAAATATACTCTTGAATTACTAATTTCACACAATTACATTTTTGACTATACTGTTATCAGTTTGTTGGCGGGAATAGCATTTAATCAGTATATATTTTATTTGGTGAGTAGTGAATTGTTTAAGAAATAGAGTACACCACATTTCACATAATCTTCTTTCATTTTGGCTTTTCTGAATACAGTTTTGCCTTTTCCTCCACTGTACATTTATTTCCCTGTAGTGCTGGCGTTCTTTTACCAAGCGCAATTACCTGCATGTAAGAAGCCTTATGATTGATGACTGGAGCAGCTTCATTCCCGGGACTGGCTGTTACTAATCCCATCTAGATTTTAAACCAATTGAAATAAAAACTACCTTGGTTAACATTCCTCTTCTAACTCCAGAGGGTCAGAAAACACACAAGAAAACAATACACGCTGGGGCCCTTAAGAATGAATATTATATTGTTACTTTTCCTCAATATACTGTACACTGAAGAGTAATTCCCTTCTTTCCTTTAACAGACTGAATTTCATTGCATGATAGGTCTCTGAAGTCCTTTTTATTGCACTAGAAAAATAAAAAAGGAAATTGAATGTAATTTGTATTGTCACTGCCAAATATTTCCAGACAAGAGGTCCAAAGAGAGATGGGTACTTTGGTAAAAAAAAAGCAGCACAGGGATTGGGCAATTTAGTTAACAGGTTCTCTCAACACTAAACTTCGCCTTCAAATTGTACCAAATCCCAGCATCCCATAAATGTGGATTTAGAGAAACATGTATGTGATAAAAAAATCTTGGGATTCAAAGAACTGGAACATGCTGATTATAAGAATCATATGGTAAACTATAGGGGTACAGTTGCATGTTTCGGATTACAGATGAGTAGACACAAGAAAACCTCCTCTATAAAGTAGCAATAGAATACAGTTTAAAAACCTGGGAATTGTTTGTGATTTTGTGCCACAATAAAAAAAGATGGGTTCATCACAAGTTTATTTCTGTTACTCCAATGCCAAGGTTATGACGAATACGTATTCAAAAATTGCAAATAACACATTCATAATAGTCCTTCCAGCCTATTCAGTAAAATAGTGCAAGGAAGTTACGAAGCACTAAATACACAGCATGCAACCAGGCAGAAATCACTTACTTATTTGACTTTTGCAAACTCAATTCAGATTGTTTCCTATGGGTTGCCGCATTTTGTTTTTAGCATTTTGTTTTCTTGTGATGTGTATAGAATAACCCAGAGCATCAGAAGCTTCAGAAACTGTGTTTTACACATTTCTGTGTGGATATTTTCAGGGCAAAGTAACACGTTTGATGAATAGCCCACCCTCTCTGGTTAGAAGTGAACATCTGACTCCACTTTTCCTCTAACGATGCAGCTCTGGGTGCCTAAGCAGCCAATCCCCAAGTTTGAAATATGTCGAATTGGGATGAAGGGGGCCCTTAATCGCCTGTAATTTCTGAGCCAGAACGCACACAGAGCTTGTGTGTGCAACAATTACAATCAGAGGAGGTGTGCAGCAAACTACATCTCTGCATTGACCTTCCCTCCATCTTCAGCAAATTGTTTTTGAAAAAATAGCCTATGCATGGCCTGATCCAGCATTTAGAAACACTGCAGGCTTATTCAGTAAAAAGTAATATTGCTGGCCAGTCAATGTAATTAATACCTTCAAATAATAAGAGTGCATTTAGGAAAAACATACTTTTTTAAAGTTTTGATCTTCCACCATCTACATAGTATATATTGAACATAGAGAAAGGATGGGACTTTAACGGTGCCAATATTCAACACAATTGTATAAAAAATATCAAAATGTATTAAAGCAACAATTTAAAAAACGACATAAATATATCATACAGTATCCATGTGATTATAAGATGATACACGGACTCCAATATCATCTTATAATCACATGGATTAGCAGGTAGTTATAGACCTGTTACCTCACCATATGGACGTGCTGTGGAGTCCTCTCTGACCTGTTAATACCTCCACAGCGTGTTATGCTAAATTTGGGGATGTTTGTATTTCCAATCCAGCTTTTTAACAGCACATCTCTATCTTGACATCTTTTCTGGATCATATTTACATATTGGTTGGCATTAATTATCAGACCCTACATATGAGTTTCTACACGATCTTTAGGAGCTGATCCTTGCTTTTTTGGCTGCACTCGAACTCTTGCAGGCTCAGTTTGTCTTTGTACCTCTGGTCCACACCAGATTCATGGCTGGTGAAGTTTTCGCCAATCTAAATACTTTTATTTCTTCAACAACATGCCCTGGATATGATTTGATTGCTATTTGGAAGATGACCTGTTTTGGCCACCCCAGACTACCTCTGATGAAGGAGAATCCCGAAATGCGTTAGGACCTGTACTGTACTGTATTTCTATCTCTGGCATGTTATTTACATACATATATTTAACTGTACTGCTCTATTACACATTTTAATATGTATCAATAAACTACAATTTTTATATATTACACTGTCATTGAATTTTATAGTGCCAACATAGTCCCACCCTTGAGGGTTTTTTTCTACTGCACTTATATTAGGGATGATGGCATTCCCTTTCAGATAGCAAGCCTTTCTATTTTGTTCCCAGTATTAAAGTAAACAGAGCTAGAAGTAATGGTAAGCCAATGTCTGACAGGCTCCTTTTGACCTAAGAGGGCCTTATTCATAGCTTCCACTGTAGCTGTCTGTATGGCTCCATAGCATCCAAACTTCAACTATCCAATTGTCATTTTCTTAAAACTACCACTCTGAGCTCCATCACATAATTTACAACAAAGGCACTGAGCTAATTTCTTTCCTGCAACCACAGACAGTGTGGATGTGGGAATCCCTCCTGCCGGACTATTGTCTTCTCCCAGCGGTGGGGGCGGGGAAGCCATCCCAGCCAGGAGAAGACAGTTATTATCGTTATAAGCTATAGAGAAGCAGGCAGGCTGGTTATACCCAAATTGATTGATTAATTGATCAACTTTGTGCATTCAGTCTGCCCTCTAATGGTTCGAATCTCAGCCAGTTCCTGCTGAACTGGCTGAGATTTGACCCATGTATGGCCAGCCTTAGACATAGATGAAATGATCTATAGTGGGTCTTTGACATTGTTACAGACCGCAGAGAGTCTATTTTCAATCAAACATACCTTGTCGTTGAGATAAGAGGATTAGAAGAAAGCAGGCAGAGCTTGGAAATACTGTATATACACAAAAGTGGCTACTCATATACACCCATATGATAGATATTACACATAGTTAACCTAGTTATATATTTAGTCAGGTTGAAAAAAGCTTTTACAATCAAACCTAGATTTTCTTTGCAGAGTTGCACCAGATTTTGCACTCTCCAGTTTTACTAAATTAACCCCACTATTTCAATAATGTTAAAATCCACTCATGGTTGGAGTGGCTTGAAAGTGTACATCACGCGTGATGCATACTGCATAATAGATAAAAGAATTTGAAATGATTAAAGTGAAAAATACTTCCTTATAATTGCTAGAATGTTTTGTACCTTTTGTGTAGGGCTAAAATCTTAGCCTTTGGGTAACCTACTTGTCACCCATATCTCCTTGTTGGTGGTGGCACCTGAAACAGCTAAGGTGATGTCACAGGACACGTGATCCACTCCCGTTTAGCCCCAACCCGGGCTATGCTAAATATGAAAAATATGTCACGTGACCCTCCTTACACAAAATTAAAAAAGGTATTTGTTGATAAAATATTAAACTGCTTCACATGTCATCCGATGCCTGCTGGTGTGCCCCATCATTAGATGTGGCACTACTGTCAGGGTTTAGAATCCCTTTAATTGCAAAATTACCTTCAGGAAATTGACTTTTCCTCTGGTTGTGTAATGAATTTTTCTTATTATCAGTAGAGTCACCTGCAAATACAAAGAATATGAGGTATTACTGCAATGAAAAATTTACATGCTAAAAACTGCAAACCCCAAATCAACAGCAAATATAAGCAGACAAAATGTATTGGCCCTTCTGTATATTTTAGCTGCTGCAACATACTGTATCTCTAATCAGCAGCAGATTCTATATCCTCTTATGAGTTTAAAAGGAAAACTTACAGTCATGTCAAAAGGTAAGTATAACCCAGTGACATTTTAAACATATTAAACTAGGAAAACATTAGATATTCATTCAAGAAATGCCAACAGATAAAGGTGATATATGGCATGGTATGGTACATTCATTCACATAATCTAAATTACCAAAAAGGCAGATACTTGTTTTCTGATAATGGGACCCAACAAGTACCGGGGCTTTAAAAGTTGAGTGCACAAGGAACAGGATTAATGGCCAGGTCTCCCTTATGGTAGCAGAGATTTATCTGCATATGGTTCTTTGGAAAACACAGATTTGCCGTGTGGAAAATATAAGTACACCCCTTAAAGTGGTTGTAAAGGCTGAAAGTTTTGTATCTTCAAACATTCTATGCATGAAGGTAAAAAACCTTGCGTGTTCTGCGCCCCCCAAATACTCACCTGAGCCCCATCTTGATCCAGCTATGTGCACGGGAACCTCGGCTGTCCTGAGTCTCTCTCTCCTCATTGGCCGAGACAGCCCAAGAGCCAATGAGGAGAGAGAGGGGGGGTGGGCCGATTCATTGCTCCATGTGTCTTGTGGACACATAGAGCAGGTCTTGGGAACGAGCATGGTGCCCCCATAGTGAACGGCTTGCTATTGTGGGGAGCCAGAAGCAACTGCGGAGGACCCAAGAAGAGGATTGGGGCTGCTCTGTGCAAAACCACTACACAGAGCATGTGAGTATGACATATTTGTTATTCTTTTTTTAAAAAAAACCCTGAACCTTTAATACCACTTTAATTTAGGCATTTCCAACAGATCTAAATTGTGGACACATATCGCATCTTATGACACAGAGCTTAAAATCAATGCATTTCATGACCATAAACTGCTTCTTGAGGGTATGTGCGGTAGCAGAGGCCCGTTCGCCATGTCCAGTCTCAAATCACAATTATATCTGTGAATCATAACAATCATATAAACAATCATATGATTTAAACATATATTTAAATTATTTAATAAACATAAATATAAACTAAGCAAAAAAAAAAACCAACCAAGAACAAAAAATATATTTTTGATTATTACAAAATTGTATGATGTGCAATATAATAGAATCCTCCTCTAAGGTAGACTTAGACATTTTTTCCCCAGAATCAGGTGTTCCAAATAGGGTGTCAATGATTACAAACTACTTAGGGAATACAGTCATGGCCAAAAATATTGGCATCCCTGCATTTCTGACAGATAATGCACCACTTCGCCCAGAAAATTGTTGCAATTACAAATAATTAGGCATTCTCATGTTTATTTCTTTTGTTTGTATTGGTAGGACACAAAAAAGTGGAGAAACAAAAAGGCAAATCTGACACATTCCACGCAAAACTCCAAAAAGGGACTGGAGGAAATTATTGGCACCCTCAATTTAATATTCGGTAGCACACCCCTTGGAAAAAATAAATGAAATCAATTGTTTCCTGTAACCATCAATGAGTTTCTTACACCTCTCTACTGGAATTTTGGACCACTCTTCTTTAGCGTACTGCTCCTGGCCTCTCAGTTTGGAAGGCTTCCTTTTCCCAACTGCTGTCTTGAGATCTCTCCATGGGTGCTCTATGGGATCTACAGAAATGCAGGGGTGCCAATATTTTTGGCCATGACTGTATGTATTTGTTACCTTTCTTATTTAAAACCCAGCTATCTGGGGTCTGATGATCTATTTGCTATTGATGTGTATGGTGTTATTTAGACATGTGCACTGCTGAAAAATGTGTTAGTTTTTGTTCATTTGTTTGTTTATTTTTAGTTTTTCGGGTCATTCCTTATGATCGCAGTTTGTAAATTCATAGAATCGTAAATCCGTAAATTCAAAAATCTGAAAATAAGAAAGAAAATGTGAAAATTAGAAAAAACGAAAATCCGAAAATTTGAAATGATAACTAACTGACTAACTAATAACGAACTATTAAATTATAGGTATTGGAACTTCCTTTCAAATTTGGCTGTTAACCACTTGCCGACCACCGACCGCAGTCTGACGGTGACAGAGTGGCTCGCTATTGCAAATCGCCGTCATACAACGGTGGCTGTGATAACTAGTGCTGTGAGCGCGCGCACACCACCAGAGGAGCGCTCACTGTGTCCGGGGGGGCCAGGGAGCGGGTGCGGTGGACTCGATCGCCGCCGACTACCCGCGATGCCCCCCCCGCAGTGAAAGAATGGAGGTCTGTGTAAGTAAACACGGATCTCCGTTCTGTTAGAGGGGGAAGGGCGATGATCACAGGCTTCCTGTATATGGAAGCCGTGATCATCCCCTTTCCCCAGCCAGGGCAGCCCACACACAGTTAGAACACGCCCAGGGAACACAGTTAACCCTTAGAGCGCCCCCTCCAGGTTAACCCCTTCACTGCCAATGGCATTTACACAATAATCAGTGCATTTTTATAGCACTGATCGCTGTATAAATTCCAATGGTCCCAAAAAAGTGTCAAAATGGTCCGACATGTCCACTGCAATATCGCAGTACCGCTAAAAATCGCAGATCGCCGCCATTACTAGTAAAAAAAATAAAAATAAATAAAAACCCCTGAAATTAATTCTCATCGTCCGTAAACGCTGCAACTTTTGCGCAAACCAAACAATGGACGCCTAATGAGATTTTTTTTACCAAAAATATGAGGAAGAATATAAATCGGCCAAAAACGATGGAAAAAAAATGTTTTTTTATATATTTTTTTTTTTGGATTTGTATTTTAGCAAAAAGTTAGAAATGTGGGTTTTTTTGCAAAATTGTCGCTTTTCTTTTATTTATAGCGGTGATCAGAAATGACACAGAGGTGATCAAATACCACCAAAAGAAAGCTCTATTTGTGGGAAAAAAAGGACACAAATTTAGTTTGGGTAGAACTTTGCACGACCGTGCAATTGTCAGTTAAAGCGGCGCAGTGCCGAATCGCAAAAAGTTCTCTGGTCCTAAAGTGTGAAATCCTTCAGGGGCTGAAGTGGTTAATGAAAGTAACGAATACGAATTTATCCAAAGTTATGAATGATCCAAAATAACGAATGCCGCATCTAACATATTGAATGGAACAAATTAATAATAATAAAAAAATAATAATAAAAAGTTTTTATTATTATTATTATTGTTTTTAATAGTATTAATTGGTTACGTTCCATAAATTTGAAAGGAAATTCCAATACCTATAATTTAATAGATAATAATGGTTAAGTTATTATTAGTTATATATTCCAGATTTTTGAATTTTCGGGTTTTCGGATTTTCAAATTTCCAAGTTTGCGAATTTTATGGTTTTCGGATTTTCACATTTCCAAGCTTTTGAATTTACGATTTTTCGAATTTACAAATTTACGAATATTCCAAGAAATTTGTTAAATGGGTTAAAAACAAATTCAGAACGAAAAGAATTGCACGTTGCACATGTCTAATGTTATTATACCTAGGTCAAAAGAGCTCTCTAAGGAGGGGCGTGGCGACCAACGCGGAAGATGGCAGCTTGAGACTGTAGCTCCGCACGGCCACCCGGGACCGAAGACGAAGATCCCTGCCTACGCAGCCGATCACAGCTCCAGACGACAGGGAAAGGCACCGGATACATCCAGCACTTAAGCAGGATGACCCGGAGAAAGAAAGACGTATGCAACATCAAGAAACTGGTGAGCTTCTTTCAGTCGTCTGGCACTAGGCCGCAGCGGCATGGCGGCGGACATCATCTGCAACGATGCCTCGGAACACCGATCGGTGCAACAACGATCGGAAACCTCGTCAACAACGCTACAAGGCAAGTCGGTAACCCTGATAGTGGAGACTCCTTAGGGAACTCCTCACCTTCCACAAGAAGCCCTGTCAAGGCTAAAGCACGTAGGGAATCTCCATTGGGGCAGACAGAGAGCTTAGGCATGGAGCTAGGCCCGAACCAGACCTCCTCCACAGACGCAGCCTCTCCAGCAATAACTGTAGACCCGATCGCAGCATTCCCAACACAAGGGCAACCTATCTCTGATATCACCCTCAAGGATATGCTCCTTTCCTTGAGATCTTCCCTTCAGACAGACAGGCAGAACTTTATCCAACAATTTAAAGGAGATCTACACAGGGCAGAGGGCAGAATCACAAATATAGAGACATCCATGGAGGAGTACATAGGTGCTTGTCAATCAACGTGAACGGATTAAATCACCCGGCGAAGAGGTTCTCATTATGGAAGACAGCCGTAGAAAGCAAAGCCGACATTCTGGCGGTTCAGGAAACCCATCTTCTCAAACACAACCCACCAAAGCTGGAACACAGAGACTACCCTAACATCTTCTTCGCAAACGCTACTGAGAAGAGAAAAGGGGTCTTATTGGCATTTAGGAGCACAATTTCCTTTCAACTGAAAGAGTGCATTCCGGATGAAAATGGAAGATTCCTCATTGTGACTGGAGACATAAACAATCGGTCAATGACTGTAGTCACGGTGTACGGTCCAAACTCACACCAACTTAGATTCACAAGAAGACTGTTTAAAAAATTACCTCAGTAAAGTATGGGGATCTGTTGATGTGTGGGGACTTCAACACCACAACAGATCCAGTAGTAGACACTACCTCATCCTCTAAAAGTAGACTACCTGCTCTCCAGGTATTGTTTCATGAAGAACGAGTGTACGATGTCTGGAGGTGCCACCATGCAACAGAGAAGGATTACATGCACTTCTCCTCCAGACATCGTACCTACTCAAGAATTGATATGTTTGTAGTTGATTTGAATGTGCTCCGGGGGTCCTCCTCCTCTTCCATCAGTGACATCGCGTGGTCCGACCACGCAGCGGTCGGGCTGGTGGTGGAGGAGCAGAACTCCCTGGCCCAGACTCCAATATGGAGATGTAATGTTAGAAACCTTCAACACCCACAGTGTAGCGCCCATATCAAGAAGCAGCTTCAAGAATTCTTTCAGCTCAACACCCACTCGGTATCGGATCCTTGGGTTTTGTGGGGAGCGCATAAAGCCTTCATCAGAGGGGTGTGCATCCAGCAGAACACAAGGATCAACAAACAATACAAATTTACACTATCAGCCAAACTAAAAGAAATACATGATCTTGAAATCCTAAACAAACAGAAACCTACAGAAACCATTTCCAACTCACTGACTAAACTAAGACATGAGCTCAGAGTTCTCCTGCTGGAACAATTTTACAAACATCTCAAAAGACTTAAGCTTACCCACTACATGAATGCAAATAAAGCAGGCAAATACCTAGCAAGGAGACTTAAAAAACAACAGGCAAAACAAGAATCTCACACCTCATGCACCCTACCACTAAAGAGAAAATAATTCACCCCCAGCAGATAGCGGACCAATTTGCAGATTACTACAACTCCCTCTACAACTTAAAGGACGACCCTAGTACTCACCAACCGTCCGAAGAGGAAATTAACACCTTCCTCAACAAAATTAATCTGCCCACTATTACACAAGAGCAATTGCAAATACTCAATGCCCCCTTCTCAGAGAAGGAAATCACACAAACAATATCATCTCTCCCCAATGGGAAATCCCCAGGACCAGATGGTCTTCCCAACGATTTCTACAAACTCTTCCACGAGGAACTCACCCCCCATTTAGCTAAAGTATTTACTAAAACAACAGATAAAGCAGCTCTCCCGCAGGAAATGCTTAAAGCATATATAATAACATTACCAAAACCAGGAAAAGATTCCACAACACCACCCAACTTTAGACCTATTTCACTGCTAAACTCTGATGTCAAAGTACTGGCTAAACTCGTGGCCAAAAGAATAATGAACATATTACCACAGTTAATCCAAAAAGACCAGACGAGATTTGTTGCAGGACGCCAAACCTCAGACGCAACTAGGAGGGTCATCAATATAATAAACCACGCAGTTAAAACGCAAACGCCTTCTCTGCTCTTGGCCTTGGATGCAGAGAAGGCGTTCGACAGAGTACATTGGCAATATATGTCCTTGACACTTCGGAAATTTGGTTTTATAGGAAATATTCTCTCCACCATATTAGCACTCTACTCATGTCCCTCAGCGCAAGTTTACACCTCCAATACACTGTCCAAAAAATTCCCAATTACAAACAGAACACGGCAGGGCTGCCCCCTCTCCCCCACAATCTTTAACTTAATTCTAGAACCACTGGCTGAGTCAATACGCTCTAACCCCTCAATCTCCGGATTCACATTTAACAACAGACAACACAAACTGAATCTATTTGCGGATGACATCATTTTGTTTTTAACCAAGCCCAAACTGTCATTAGAATCAGCATACAACACACTACAACAATTCAGCAGAGTGTCATACTACAAGATAAACACCTCAAAGTCCATTATCCTCGACCTTGGAATCCCCAAAAAAGGCATTACCCTAACCAATTTACCAGACCAACTCACCCCCTCCAACTTCACCTCATTATTGTCCAAAATCTCCAAAGAGCTAGCAACTATCTCCAAATGTGAAATCTCCTGGAACGGGAAAATAGCCGCATATAAGATGAATATTCTACCTCAAATTATCTACTTGTTCAGAGCCCTCCCAACTCCCATTCCCCTGAGTAGTCTAAAACTGCTTAAAAAACAACTATCCAAATACATATGGCAGGGAAAGAGAGCTAGATGTTCTGAAAAAATTCTCACCAAACACAAATCTGCAGGTGGCGCTGGTCTACCCGACATAATAGATTACTACAGGGCAGCACGATTAGAGCAACTGAAACACTGGGTATCAAAGGAAGACGCTCCCCTCTGGGTGGAAATTGAGAGTAGCAATGTAGATACACAAGATCTCAGAGAGCTCCTACTGGTGGAGGCTTGGGTCAAACAGGACATTTCCAATTTCCCACTCCCCACGCAGGCATCCCTAGAGGAATGGCGGCACTTATCGGATCAAGAAGGGAAGATGGACATCCTGGATAAGACACCAATACACATTAACCTCCTTAAAAAAATACTCAACCCACTTTGCACAAAAACTATAACAACCTGTGGTCTACAACATGTCCAACAATTTTATGACAACCAAGCCCTCAAATCTCGAGCACAAGTGATGAGTGAATTCCACATCCCTCAAAACCAATTATTTAACATAACCCGCATAATCCACTTTCTGTCCAAACACCCTCTAACAGAGCTACTAGTCAATGCGAAGGCATGGGACTTTCTCATGACCCCCCAAAAGGGAAAGAAGGGAATATCATTCTTCTATAATTTACTTAACGACAAAAAGGTACTGACCAAAACATCCCCAATGCTAAAATGGGAAAGAAACCTGCACAACACATTCACTAATGAACAATGGAATAATGCCTTCAAATCCATAGCCTACTCATCACATTGCTCCTCACACTGGGAGATGTCCTTAAAAATATACACAAGATGGTATCACACCCCATACAAACTGGCAACATTCTCCCCACAACACTCTTCACAATGCTGGAGAGGGTGCGGTCAAATAGGAAACCTCCTCCACATCCTCTGGGACTGCCCGGCACTAACCAGCTATTGGAATTCCATTTTCCACAAACTAGCGTCCTGCACGGGAATAATTAAAAATCCATGCCCACATCTAGCCCTTCTAAATATTGATATCGACACATACCCACCTTCCCTCAGACCCATAGCAACACACATACTCCTTGCGGCAAGATCCCTTATACTCCAAAAGTGGAGAAACATCAACACCCCTAATCTCTCCGAAGTCACCAAACTGGTGGACATAAACCTTTGAAAAGCACATAGCCTACAACTCACTTACCTACCCTAAACAACAGAAGCTGTGGAAATCCTGGCCTAACCCTAATGCATAAAATGAGCAACATTTGTATTAAAGTGATATAATGCACCTGTTACTGACAACTATACTGCTTGTACTATAACTTATAATTAGTGTTGAGCGAACCCGGACTGTAACGTTCGGGTCCGTACCGAACTTTAGGGTGTCCGTGGCACGGACCCGGACCCGGACATTTCAAAAATCGTTCGGTCAAGCCATGCCTGGGCTTGCAATGTCAGGCCCAAGCGAGTTGTGATTAATATTCAATATCATGTTCGTCATATCAACAGTCATTGTCCACGTAATATAGTGAAATTATGTTTACAACGAGTAAAATACGTAATCCCAATCCGGTCCTAAAGGTGTCGAAGACAACAAATCCCATCCATTCACTCAACATCCGATACACGAAAAGTTTCCAAATACAGGTGGTCAAACCACTGAAGCCTCTCTAATCCCCACAACTACAAAGAGGTGAAAACCTCATATTCCCTAGAACGGCGTTCCTCATACACACAACGATACCCAGACAGAG
>BLSH010511829.1:1179900-1235507 GCA_018402905.1 Glandirana rugosa | reverse complement strand
GCCTTATACCAGTATGAGATGATTTTATAACACTAATCTGTCCCTCACACTAGCAGCAGGAGCCTCTCCCTACATCAGTATGAGATGATTTTATAACGGTAATCTGTCCCTCACACCAGCAGCAGGAACCTCACCCTACACCAGTATGAGATGATTTTATAACGCTAATCTGTCCCTCACACCAGCAGCAGGAACCTCTCCCTACACCAGTATGAGATGATTTTATAATGCTAATCTGTCCCTCACACCAGCAGCAGGAACCTCTCCCTACACCAGTGTGAGATGATTCTATAACGGTAATCTGTCCCTCACACCAGTAGCAGGAACCTCTTCCTACACCAGTATGAGATGATTTTATAATGGTAATCTGTCCCTCACACCAGCAGCAGGAACCTCTCCCTATACCAGTATGAGATGATTTTATAATGGTAATCTGTCCCTCCCACCAGCAGCAGGAACTTCTCCCTATACTAGTATGAGATGATTTTATAACGGTAATCTGTCCCTCACACCAGCAGCAGGAACCTCTCCCTACACCAGTGTGAGATGATTTTATAATGGTAATCTGCCGCTCACACCATCAGCAGGAACCTCTTCCTTTACCAGTATGAGATGATTTTATAACGGTATTCTGTCCCTCACACCAACAGCAGGAACCTCTCCCTATACTAGTATGAGATGATTTTAAAACGGTAATCTGTCCCTCACACCAGCAGCAGGAACCTCTCCCTATACCAGTATGAGATGATTTTATAATGGTAATCTGTCCCTCCCACCAACAGCAGGAACCTCTCCCTATGCTAGTATGAGATGATTTTATAACGGTAATCTGTCCCTCACACCAACAGCAGGAACCTCTCCCTATACTAGTATGAGATGATTTTATAACGGTAATCTGTCCCTCACA
The DNA here is from genome assembly GCA_018402905.1 of Glandirana rugosa. Classification (NCBI taxonomy): domain Eukaryota; kingdom Metazoa; phylum Chordata; class Amphibia; order Anura; family Ranidae; genus Glandirana; species Glandirana rugosa. The sequence goes on along the minus strand of BLSH010511829.1, from coordinate 1,234,600 downwards.
CCAGCAGCAGGACCTCTCCCTATACCAGTATGAGATGATTTTATAATGGTAATCTGTCCCTCACACCAACAGCAGGAACCTCTCCCTATACTAGTATGAGATTATTTTAGAATGGTAATCTGTCCCTCACAGCAGCAGCAGGAACCTCTCCCTATTCTAGTATGAGATGATTTTATAACGCTAATCTATCCCTCAAACCAGCGGCAGGAACCTCTCCCTATACTAGTATGAGATGATTTTATAACACTAATCTATCCCTTACACCAGCGGTAGGAACCTCTCCCTATATCAGTATGAGATGATTTTATAACGGTAATCTGTACTTCACAGCGGCGGCAGCATCCTCCCTCTACACTAGTCTGAGAGCATGTGACATGCAGCGCTATGTGACTCCAGCTCATATCGAGGCTGGGTCACATGATGCACTGGCCAATCACAGCCATGCCATTAGTAGGCATGGCTGTGATGGCTTCTAAGGGCAAATGAGTGAAATGCTTGTTGATTGGCTGCCCTGCAGCTATTTAACAGGCGTGAAAAAAGCACGAAAAAATACCCGAACCCGGACTTTTTTCAAATGTCTGGGTTCGGGACACGGACACCCTAAAGTCCAGTATGAACCCGAACTTTACAATTCGGGTTCGCTCAACTCTACTGATTTCAAATCACTGCTAATTTGATCAAGATCTGGCAGGCTCGGCAATTTCAGTCCACAAGCTGAAAGCTGATGCTAAAAGAAGTCTACAAAAACCTCAAAATGTAATCAGCGAATCAGCATGTATCTTTTGCAACATTTATTGCATGCATCTACTCTCAGAAAGACCAATTTAACCCTTATGAGAGGTATGCCAGAAAAAAGGCCTTTGCAGGCATAGTATACAGTAGGCTTTCTGTAATCATGTATTTTGGACTGATAAATCAATTATAGGGTTCTTTGGCCACAGTAACAGGAGACATTTAAACTGCAAATAACAGACAGCATTTTAGGAGAGGATCCTCATACCACCTGTAAAGTATAGTGGTGGAAATGTTGAAGTTGGGGCCCAACATGCTTGATGAATATGTGTGGCCAGTTCACTGATCCAACTTTGACTTTGAAGTTGAGGTTGAACCAAAAATGAGTCTTTCAACACGATAATTATTTATAGTACGATAGCAAATCCACCAAGGAATGGCTCAAAAAAGAACAAAACAGAGGGATATGGATTAGCGTAGTCAAAAATCCCTGATTTGAATCCTGTTGAAAGTGGTTGTAAACTCTTACATGTACCCAGTGAAGTGCCTTACCTCAGGTGATAACACAGAGATGAAACAAATCCTCATACATAAGCTGTGCCTGTTTCTCTGCTATCTTCTGTTCTCTACATCTGTTAAAAGTACAGTGTTTTAAGCTGCTGTGAGTTCAGAAAAAAGGGATGGAGAGCTGAAATTATACTCTGCAGAGCTCAGTGAGAAGAGCTCAGTGAGCTGATTGGAGGGAAGGGACACACCCCCGTTCACACAGCACACAGAAACAGAGCTGAGACTGTCAATCAGCTGGAGATCCTTCCCATGTCACCGTTTTTCTCTTGGTGTCAGGAAAACTTGTCACTGGTGACTCATGTCAATAGCAGAGGAAGGAAGCAGCAGACAGAAATAACTTTTAGTGCTCCTAATTGAGACATATTTAATGTCTGAGGTTTACAACCACTTGAGGAAATTTTGCCTGGAGGAGTGGTTAAAATTTAACTGAATTGATGTCAGAGATTGGAAGGCAGTTATACAAGAAGTAGCTTCTGGTAAAAGGGGCAATATTAGCTTCTGGGGTCCAGTGTGCCTACTTTTTTAACAATACACCATTACATCCATTGATATATTTGTTGCATAAATGACTGAAAATACCCATTTTCCTTCCTTTTTTTGTGTGTTTAGTGCTTTCATCTGTAGGCATCTTAAATGAAAAAGTAAAATTTGCCTGTATAAATATGTGGGAAAACAATTTTTGGGGATGTACTTATATATGAATTTTTCTTTAAACACAAACAATTTGCCCAGTCCATCTCCTTGAACTAGTTTGGACCATGATTCCCATATTTTATGAAGTTTTCGAGGGTTAATTTTTTTGCTGGCAAAATAGTGAGCAATGTTTTCCTTCAGACAAGATGCCTGTTTGGCAGTGCCTGGGGTCTCCTGTATTTCCAGATGGTGGTGGCTCCGGGATCCTCAGTCGTTGGGGTAGTATCCAGGTACAGAAGGGAAGATATGAAAAATGCCCATAGTGTGATCCTTTAAAAACAATTTTCTTTATTTATCCAATAAAGTTTAAAAACAGGATGCTCCAATAAAGTTAAGAACAGTGCGATCATAAAAATAATAATCCAGGAGTCACCTCCCATGGGCAGTATAAAATGCCGCAGTGTACAAAATCTGGCAACACCTCAGAAGACGTTGATGACAAAACGCGTAAGACGGAGCCAGACTTACGTCATACGTCACTCCTGATTTTGGAACACAGGCCGGTGGAACACACGCCGCATCTCCAGGTAGCGTGCAGGACTGTGTCAAAACCACGGTAGGCCGTTCCTATGCAGGAACCTTAAGTTGACCACTGGATTATTATTTTTATGATTGCACTGTCCTTAACTTTATTGGAGCGTCCTGTTTTTAAACTTTATTGGATAAATAAAGAAAATAGTTTTTAAAGGATCACACTATGGACATTTTTTATATCTTCCCTTCTGTACCTGCATACTAACACCAACGGCTGAGGATCCCAGAGCCACCGCCATCTGGAAATACAGGAGACCCCAGGCACTGCCAAACAGGCGTCCATGCGTTTTACTCCTGTAGGGGTGACGCCGTTTGGTAAGTGGGGTATCCACAGGGGAGCATGTGTGATCTGCACCCACTCAAGCACCTGAAGATTTACTATACACTGGTTGTCATAAGGATTAGTTCATAAGGTTGTTCAAAAAACTGAAAGACTGTTGCTGCAAAATTTAGAAACCACTAACACATCTCTGCACTGTGCACTTTCTGGACTTTTACTGTTTTTATAATAATGTTTTCCTTCAAGTCTGCCTAAATCTTACCTAATTTTGAATACAAATTTAGAGAAGTGTTCAGTTGAAAATGCCTTAGGGATAAGATGTGTCTAACAGCACTGGGGTAAATTACGTTTAAAGAATTTTTTTTTTATTTATATTGAGAATTTATAATAAAAAGTGTGGTTATACGCTGTTAAAGCTCAGCTCCAACCAAAACATTTTCTTTTTACATATTGAATAAAGTGGGGAAAGTTTAGACATTTTATCCCTGTGACTCCAAAACAAGAAATGAGGAGAACAAGGAAGGCACAGTCAGCAATAAAAAAAACTGTTGTTTGCAGTCTCTGCTTAGAACAGAGGGACTTCTTATCAGTTTTAATTCCTTTATCCCTCTGTTTCTGGGAGAAGAGATGAACTGAAATCTTCTTGATTGAACACAGACAGTGTCAAAACCTGATAGAACATTTTGCCCTACCCCACCTAATCCAAAACTAAGGCCCCTTTCACACAGGAGATCCACCCAGCAGACTCAGCTTTGCTCAGCTCCACTGTGCTGAGATGGAATTGTCAGAGCCCCGCTATCCTCTAGGGCAGTGGTTCTCAACTCCTGTCCTCAGGACCCACCAACAGGCCAGATTTTAAGTATTACCTTGGAGAGATGCAGACTAAAATACTGCAATCACTGAGCAGCAAATTATATCACCTGTTATGTATTTGAGTTATCCTGCAAACCTGGCCTGATGGTGGGTCCCGAGGACAGGAGTTGAGAACCACTGCTCTATGGGGAGATCGGATGAAAATGGACCACCTGTCCATTTTCCTCCAATTCCATCCTATCCTCCAGACGGATGTAAAATAGGGTCACCATCTGTCTGTATTTCATGGACAGGATCGGATCGGATAGCGGCAGGTGTCAGCGGACATGTCACCACTGAGATCCTCCGCTTCATAGGATTGAATGGAGTGTCCGATCAGGTCCACCTGAAAACTGACAGGCGGACCTGATCGGAAAGCCCGCGTGAAAGGGGCCCAAGAAAAAATAATTTAGCTGGGTATACACTTTAAATGTTATCTGGTGGACTTTCAAGCCAGTTTTGGCTTTTATATAAGAATGAGAAGGATGACAATCTTTTTGCTGCAGACATATTTGGTCATCTATTTTAAAAGGCCCCAGTGTTACATGCCAAAATATTTTCTATAATAGGCATACATTCTCCTGACAATGCCCAACATATTTCTTAGCCCAGACACTTTAATTAAATTAAATATTATATTTGATGCATTAGAACATATGAGTTTTGTCAGATCCAGTGCTGCATCAATGTTTTTCCTGTTGTCACAAACCTATTTATAGACGTTAACTGCTTGCCGAACAACCGCCGCAGTTATACTGCGGCAGGTTGGCTCAGCTGTGTAAATTGCCGTACGGCGGTCCCTTTGATGGCTATAGTAGGCGCGTGGCCGGTGTCCGCGATGTCCGCCGGCCACCCGCGAACGCTCCACAGAGAGCCAGAGTAGTACAGAGAGACCGTCTGTTCCTAATGATCAGGAACAGCAATCTCTCTCTACTCCCAGCCAGTCCACTCCCCTTACAGTTAGAAACACCACCCTAGGGAACACTTAACCCCTTGATTGCCCCCAAGTGTTAACCCTTTCCCTGCCAATGTCATTTATACAGTGATCAGTGGCTATTTTTAGCTCTGATCGCTGTATAAATGTCACTGGTCCCAAAAAAGTGTCAAAAGTGTCCGATCTGTCCGCCGCAATGTCGCAGTCCCGCTAAAAATTGCTGATCACTGCCACGGGCTAGGAAAGAGAAGCTGCGTTTGGTTGTGTCCCTGCTGGTGATGTAAAGAAGTGATGATTGCTAGCCAGAGGTCTGCTCCTGATCATGTGACCATTGTGATAGCCAATCACAGTGGACTCATGATTGGCCAATCTTTTCCACACCCAGGTGTTCGGAAAGGGATACCAGGGAGGGCAGGAAGGGGTTAAAATGCACTCTTTCCAACATCTGAGCTGTCTGCCAACAGATGCTACATTCAGCCACGAAAAAAGCAGAAGTGCAAAGAATTATAGTGAGAAAACTGCCAGAACCTATTATGTAGCAAATGCTTATCAGGGACACGTTTTAAAAAAAGAATAGTAACAGTTTATGTAGTAAAACACTGCAATGCATTACTGAGGCTGATGACTGAGGGACTGTCTGTGACTTATGCAGATAGGTTTTTAATAGTGGAATAAGCTCACAAGATGGATTACAACTGAATATAAACAAAGTTTATCAAAGCCTGAGGCTCGGGAATAGATAGTGAGGAAGTTGCCATAAAGTATAGATCATGCACAGTTGCAAACAACAATACGTTTTCAGTATAAAGCACAGCACAGCCAAATCCTTAATACAGATTAGTGCAAGACCACAATTGCCCATTACATGCACACTTTATTTGGCTGCTCACAGTAATTCCTTCCCATGTTCCTTTGTACCCTTTGGGATTGAGCAGAAAATGAACTGATGATGTTGGGGAGTTGATATGATACAAATTCTGTCACAATTGTTAAAATAATATTCAAAGTACAGTACACACAACAAATACACTGCATTACAATTATGACATTCTGAACAGGAACCATAGGCATTACAAACTTGTATAACATGACTACTAGAAATTTGGAATATTACAATGGATAGAGTTTAAATTAATGCTGCATCACTTTAAGCTGGATATGATAGGCTAAAATCTCCATTGAAAAATAAATATTTTAACAAAGTGACATTAACCCTGCATATATTAGCCCTTAATACCACAGAGTTGCCCTAAGCAACGCTGCTGACACATTGGGGCTGAGGCAAATAGGCTGTGCACTTTACAAGCGCAGTTGCACTCTGCAGGGGCATTTGCTCCAAAGCTTAGTAAATGAAGTGAAACCCAAGTGTGATACCCAAACACATGCAAGGAAAAAAAAAACAACAGCATTTTTGTTTACAGAGGATTGGATGGTGGAAGTCAGCAGAGCTTCCCCTCATTTACCGAGCTCTGGAACAAATGCCCTTGCAGAGTGCAACTGTAACACTGTGCAAAGTGTATAATCTACTAATATATAAATAAAGTGAGCACTAGTCTTCCTACTTATTGTCTAATCTTTACATCCCACAACATTAAATTTTTACCATATGTTTATCTGGTGACCCCAAAAAAATATATAAAATGCTCTCACATCACATATAATATCAACATCATGTGGTTTTCATCAATGTGAATACTTGTGAAAAAAATGTTTTGAATTAATATATGTATCATAAAAAAATAAAAATTTGAAAAAATAAAAAAGTCCTTCGTGCTATTTTAAATACAGAGTTCAACATCACTGCATTTGTTACATTCCATCCCATCCACCACACTTCTGTGAAGGTAATTCTATATATCTTAGATCAGAACAAGTGCTCCACCATCAGTGATGCTATTATTGCACTCACCAGAACCATGAGGCCCCCTGGGTCAAACACGCCTTATCAATCATTCCAACTAAATGGAGATTCCAGAACCGTTTTTCCCCATCAAAGGATAAGCACCATTCACCAAAAATACGGTTACGTGTCAAGGTTTGTGTAAGGTACCCTGGCCACCTGACATCAATACTAAGACAAGCCCATACTGGTACTGTCCATATGGGACAGTATCCGCAGAGGACCCATGAGGCATCTGGAGTTTCCTATATTGGAGGATACCTGAGTTGGCAGTGTGCTCTGCTGGTTTTTTACCAAGTTCTAGTAAGCGCATTTAAGTTTGCGGTGGTGGATATTCACATACAGTATGGTGGATGTTTGACAACCGTCTCCACAGAAGACTTTTTCAAGCACTGGACACTTTACTGTTTACTATCTATATGAGCACAGGACACTTTAATCGGTGACTCATCGTGCTTGGACTAATTTTTCTATTTGATAATTTTTTTCATTGTTGCACCTATTCCTATATGATTAAATATTCTTTCTAGCGCTGCACTTTATATACTATATATTGTTCCAATTTTCTGTCAAATTGGTGTGACGGCAGCTGTTTTTGTGTGGTTGACCAATAGTAAGCATGATATCCTTTCTGATATTCCAAACATTTCGGTTACACATTAGGTACCCAGACCGGCACCAACTCGATCAGCTTTTGGTATATATAAAAAGCCCCGGATAACTGTCAGGTAATCCGACCTGCACCGCCACTTCTCTCACCAGACCACGTTGTGCGTTCCACTCTGCAAACAGATAGGATGCCACTTGCGGTCCACGGGTATGCGAACAGTGATCAGACCATACAACATATATGTACTCTCATTTTAAACACTTTTAGGCTACTTTCACACTGAGCGGCAGCCGCGGTCGCGGTAAAACCCCGCTAGTTTTAGCGGAGTTTTACCAGCGATGTGGCTCCGCTATGCAGGCGGGAGCGTCTCGCTTTTAACCCCCCACAAGGGGTTAAAAGTGCTGGCGCTCATCGCTACCGAGGCGGTGTGCAGCCGCTTCGGAAGCGCTTGCCATTCATTTCAATGGCAGGGGCGGTAGAGGAGCGGTATACTACCGCTCCCCTCACCGCCCCAAAGATGCTGCTTGCAGGACTTTTAGTAACGTCCCGCAAGCGCACCACCCCAGTGTGAAAACACTCAGGGCTTTCACATTGGGGTGGATTGGGGGGAATTTTTGAGGCGCTTTACAGACGCTATTTTTAGCTAAATAGCGTCTGTAAAATGCTTCAGTGTGAAAGCAGCCTTACAGGCATGTGTATAATCCATATACCACTTGTGCTAGGACGATTGTTTCACCTGTTTGCCGGTTCTGCAGCTCCGGCCGTCAGTGCAACCTCCGTCCGTAGACACAGTCTTTTCCTTCCTACTTCCGTGATCCTCCTAGTTTTGTCACACCTCGTGACTTCCTCAGGGAGATATGTATTTTATGGGACATAAGGCGAGGGCACAACTGGTGGAGGGAGCACAGGAATCATAGGAGAGGCACGGAGGTGGACCAGTATGAAGAGACTGATTTATTATCTTGACACTAATATACAAGCAGATTTGGTTGTTCAATGAATACAACAGATTATAAGGACACTGTATGGACTTATTTTTTTTTACAATTTTCTTTTTTAATTTTTGTATTGCCACATTGTTGATTGTATGTTACTGTATACACTTGCAAGTTTTATCGCTGCACTATTGTCGCTCTTTTTTTGTTTATAGCGGTGGTCAGAAATGACGCAAAGGTGATCAAATGCCACCAAAAAAGCTCTATTTGTGGGAAAAAAAGGACTCAAATTTTGTTTGGGCACAACGTCGCACGACCGCGCAATTGTCAGTTAAAGCGGCGCAATGCCGAATCACAAAAAGCGATATGGTCCTAATGTGGGAAATACTTCCGGGGCTGGAGTGGTTAAAATAAATGATGATGTTTTTAGATATTTATTTTACTAAACTTTTCAAGTGATGTAAATGCCTTGCTTAGATCAAGGCATTTGTCATTTGAGTTAAACCAGTTTGATTTTGTTTTATTGATACATTTCCAAATGCAAATAGGATCCTCCAGAATACCTGCTTACATAGAAAATGTGCAGCTATAACATTCAAAGTTACAGTATACTTGGGCTTTTAGCCTCTGAAATCTAAACAGCAGGCACATTTTGCTGTCATTGGACGTAGGTATAAGCATGAATAATTTGGAAATTGTGCCAGCAAGCCCCAAAGGTAAACACTCTGCAGTCTTAGAAAAACATCATTGCATATTATCCGAGGCATTTAGGGAGGTGGATATATTGGTTTAGAAGATTTTAGAATTAACTACTTCTTATTTTTGAATAAAATGATAAGTACATTTTTTTACTGACATCTTAAAAATCTGTAATGAAAAACGCATTGGAAATTTGATACAGATTCTTGTTATACTAAAGGTGTATTTCAGTGGAAATTCAAAATGAAGCCTTAATATGCATATAAAGAGCATAGAAAACGTGTTTAGTACTCCTCTCTTTTGCAGGTAATCTGGTGGTGTAGGAAAGCACCTGCTTGAGATGTTAGAACTCACTGCTGCCACTTATATACAGCAAGCACTGTAATTTTCACTGCCAATGAACAGATTAAAACTGTAGAAGTTTATATGTAATTAGAGAAGTAGGAAGAGCAGAAAAAAGGAAATTACAAATCGTATATTTCAAAAACTACACTGTTGCTGTCATACTGACCCTGTAGTATGGTCTGTGAGATCTTGCAGTTGTTTACAACTAAAGTAAACTAAGTGTATTTTTTAATTTTAGCAAATGTATTGGGTTTACATGATAGCATTAGCAGATCACTGATGGTGTACTCCTGTTCCCTGAAACTGCTTTCTAAAGATTTCAGGCATATTGCCCATTGATGATGTTTATTAAGATGAAACATGCATTGGGCAGAATAAATGGCGGTGACGTCAGTACGCCCCGGGCACAGGATGGGTAATTGTATTGAATGCCTGTTTTGCCTATCAGACTTGTAAGCAGATGTCTTTTAAATAAGTTGTTTTATTGGAGGACGTTGTGCAATGAGCGTCTCTTCTTTTTATATCACTATGCTTCATAATATTTGAGCAAGTCATGTTGGAGAGATCTGAAGACCATTGCTAAGCCATACCACCTGAGGATTGCCTTGAAAGGGGATACACTTCATACCTAGAGTGGGGGATGAGCTCACTAAAGTGAGATTAGACCTGTATATGGACTTATTATCTGGTAAGAGGCTTATTATACTCATTCTAGAGTGGAACGCTAGTTGGTGATCACCTGCAGCACTAAGGAATTAGGAGTGCACGTTTTGAACGCCACCTTTATGAATCATATACTGGGACTCTTTATATTTTATACTTTTATGTTTGGACTTTGCACATTATTATCTCCTTCTGGTATGATGGCACTGATGTTGTGAATTTCATCGTATTTTCTGGATGCATTTACTATGTGTATTGGATGTGTTTATTAATTTCACTATATGAACTTTACTAATCATATGAGGATATAAAGGAAAATTGTTATCAAATACTTACCGTAATTTTCCTTTCCTGGCTCTGCCTCATGACAGCGCAATCTTGGGTCAACTCCGCCCCTTAACCCCGTATAGGACATCCCTAAAATAGACACATAAAAGGCAGGCAGTAGCTGGTGTGGATGTTCTTGTTAATAGCTTGCAACAGCCCAGGGAGGGTGTGTGCTGTCATGAGGCAGAGCCAGGAAAGGAAAATTACGGTAAATATTTGATAACTCATGCCAGCATGACCTTGGGACTTAACTAGCCCACACCAAGGGAAAGCACAGAAAAAAATAGACATCGGGTCCTGCTAAGGGAAAATTAACTAACACCTAGACAAACCAGGATAATACAGAAGTTCCCACAAGGCTTGATTGGGAAGCTATGTCCAGTTTGTAATGTTTGATGAAAGTATTAGGAGAACTCTAGCTTTCGGCAGGAAAGGCATCCATCTGGGAAAAATGTGCAGTACGGTTTCTTGCAGGAAAAGGCATCAATTTCTGAAACTCGCCTATCTGAGACCACCGCTGTTAGAAAAACAACCTTCAAGGTGAGATGATATGTTGAAGTGACCATATCTGGAAAAGAGGGTGATTTTAACAGTCCTTTTAGTACCTACGGAAAATACTATTTTGAAATTATTGGACGAACTGGAGGCTGAATCTTGATTGCTGCCTTAAGGAATCTCACAACAAGCGAATCTCTAGCCCAAGGAATGTCAGTCAAGGCCACTAGTGCTGACATCTGGACTTTAAAGGTATTGTAGCTGAGGCCTTCATCTAGACCAGACTGAAGAAACCCAAGCACATTAGTCACTGAGGGAGACTGAAATGAGAAAACCCTGAGAAACCCTGCTGAGTAGCAAACACTTCAAATTTGTTTCACACCCGGTGATAGGTGGCCTTGGTAGAAAGCTTTCTTGATGCAAGTAAAGTCGCCATTACTGATTCCGAAAGATTCAGATTACTTGGCTTGTCCCTCTTGAAAGCCATGCAGTCAAGGCTAGACAGGCCGGATCGTTCTGAAGAAGCAGGCCCTGACCTCGAGGCAATTTGGCTGGTGGGCATGTCGCCAGGTGACAGAGGAGGGAAAACCATGGCCTCCTTGGTAGAATGGAGCAATTACTATTGCAGAGACTTCCTCTTACATGATCTTCAGCAGCCACCTGAGAATCAGAGCTGTCGGAGGGAATATACATACTCGATGGAAATTTCATTTCTGGGAGAGAGCATCCTGTGCCAGAGCTTGTGGGCAGTAGAACCGGGAAAAGAACTGAGCGACCTGACAATTGTCTGGAGTCACCATAAGGTCCACCTTGGGTACTCCCCACTGACTGAAGATTTCTTCTAGATATTTCGGGTTCAACATTCATTCTGTATTGTTGGAGAATTTGCGACTCAAGAGGTCTGCCACAGTGTTCTGAGCCCCCAGGAGATACTCAGCTGATAGATCTATCAGGTGACTCTCTGCAAATTTGAAAATTTCCGCAGCTACCTGAAGAAGGTGTAAACTCCTTGTCCCTCCCTGTTTCATTACATAGGAAACTGCAGTCTTGTTGTCCATAAGAAGCTTGACCCTCCTGCCTTGAATTATGGGTAGAAATGCTTTCAGAGCCTCCCTGGCTGCTCCGAGCAGCAGCAGGTTGGAGGAACATCGAATCTGAGGAGGCCACCTACCTTGGGTGCTCAATCCTTGGCAAAGAGCCCCCCCAAAGCTGGAGACTGGCATGCAATGTGATCGTGATCCCATCCCCCGGGTTGATGGGCCTGCCATGGGCTAGGTTGTCTCTTCTGCTCCACCACCGAAGAGCGTTCCGAATAAATAGAGGGATGTGTATCCTCTGATGCAGCGAGCCACGAGACCATTGGCTAAAAAGACCAAATTTAAATCTTCTTGTATACTACTGGGCCCAAGGAACTGCTGGAATACAGGATGTTAGGCTCCCTAAAAAACGTATTCCTCTGTGTACTGTAATCATCGGAGAGGCTCATATATCCAAAGCTTGCATTGAAGTGCAAGCTATTTTGCTTTCTGGCAGGAACACTTTGTATTGGAGCATGTTGAAAGACATGCCCAAATAGACTAGCATCTGGCATGGGTTGAGATGGCTCTTTTCTGTGTTTATCATCCACCCGAACTGTGTCAAGGTGGAAAGAACGTAATCTCGGTGCTGCAATAAAATATCCCTGGATTGAGCCAGAATTAGGACATAGTCCAAGTAATGGAATATTCTTATCCCCTGCTGCCGAAGATAAGCAATCACTGTCACTAGGACTTTTGCAAATGTCCTGGGGGCCGAGCTGAGGCTGAATGGAAGGCATTTGAACTGAAAATGTTTGCCTGCATAAACAAATTTTAGGAAGCCCTGGTGAATCTTGGCCACTGGAACATGGAAATAAGCATTTTCGAGGTCCACGAAGACCATCCAGTCGTCCCGGCGGATTACTGCCCTTAATGGTCTTGAGGGATTCCACCCGGAACGACTGTGGCCTTAGAAAAGAGTTCAGGTTCTTTAACCTCCCTGGCGGTATTCCCGAGTGTGGCTCGGGGTGGATTTTCAGTACCAAGAGCGGTAACCCCGAGCCACATTCAGGATTGCATCGCTGGATCCAGGCAATGTTACTCAACTTGTCCCCTGGATCCAGCGATGTCCTCCCGCGGTGTCAGCGTGTCTGTCCGCCGCCAGATGACTCCTGTGTGCCGGGCTCCGTTCCCTGCGAGCGCCGCGTCGCACGGGGACGGAGACCGGCGGGAAATTCAAAAAGTGAAACACACACAGCACATACAGTACACTGTAATCTTATAGATTACATTACTGTATGAAGTCATTTCACATCCCCTTTGTCCCTAGTGGTTTGCCCAGAGCCCTGCATGCACTTTTATATAATAAATGTCATTCTTTCTGCCTGGAAATTTGAGAATGTCCATAGCAACCAAAAAGTGTCCCTTTGCGTCAAAAGTGGTTTTTGACCAGCTAGAAAACACCGATAGTAAATAAGAATCATTTGCAGAATTGAGTGATACTGTCATTTGCAGAATTGAGTGATACTGATTTTTGGGGAAATTTATCATCAGACACTGAAAGTGACGACAGCGACAATTCTGCAAATGAGCAAATTTCTGCGTTTTTGGTTTGAGTACATTATTGAATAAATTTTATTACTATTATATTATTATTTTTGATAATTATTTTTAGTTATTTATTATATTATAATTTATGATTTCATTTTTCAAATTTTTTCATACCCGGGATGTCTACTAGACTCTTGTTTGGACAGATTTAAGGGAGTTATTGCTAAGAATTACAGGCCTACAATATAAAACGCCAAATTTTCATGCAAAATAATTGTACCCCTTTCAGCACCAAAAATCTGACATAATCATACCGCCAGGGAGGTTTTAAGTAAGTAATTACTAACCATTGCAGGCCTATAGTACATAACGCCATATCTCCATGCAGAAAACCATTACCGCTTTCAGCAATAAATTCCAGACTCAGTCATACCGCCAGGGAGGTTAAGTCCAAAACCGGGCTCCATTTGCCTGATAACTTTTGGACGAGAAAAAGAGGGGAGTATACCCCTTGGCCCAGCTCTTCTTCTGGCACCGGAACAATAGCCTGAAGCATGAGCAATTCTGTGATGTAAGATTTGAGCGATGCCAGCTTCTCTGCCAAGGTGGGATACTTTGTTGTAACCCAGATTCTTCCTGGAGGACCTTGAAACTGAAGGCGAAGGCCATTGCGAGTTACCTCCAAGACCCAGGAATCTATTATCATCTCCATCCAAATACTGCTGTAGCCAGCCAACCTTGCTCCTACTGGCAGTCCCTGGGCAGGCTGCCTTTCAGAAGGACGTGGCTGTAGACTTTGAAGTTTGAGGGGTTTAGTTTTGAACTGGTAAGCAAAGGTGTCACAAGATCAGCTTCAAGGTTTTATTGTCAAAGCTTGATTGAACAAGCTAAGGTTAGTAGCTGATTGGCTAGCATGCAAAGCTGCACCTGTTTTTGCACTCTCCAGCTTTAGTAAATCAAGCCCAACGTCTGCTTTGAGGCAGAGTCTGCGGACCAGTGCTTCAGTCAAAGAGCCTGTCTAGCCATGATGCAGGAGGTAAACCTGACTAAATCAACAGCTTTTTCCATCAGGAACTCAGCTTACAATTTTAGGCCCTGCAGACTTGATAACAATAAGTCTTCTTTCGAGCGGGAACCCAAAGCTGACTTGAAATCTGACCCTAACAGCTCTGTCAATTAAGGCCAGGGCTACAGCCGGTCTGCAGGCAGCTCCCGCCGTGGTGAATGCTTTTTTCAGTTCTCAGTCCACTTTCTGTTCCATAGAGTCTTTAAATGAGACTGTCTCCTCCGGGGGTAAGGTGATATGCCTTGCGAGGCGCTGCAAAGATGCATCTACTCTAAGAGGCGTATCCCAAGTCTCCACATCTGACTGCTTGAATAGGTATAATTTATTGATTCTGTACTGCCGGCTTTCTGTCCAGTTTGAACCATTCCTCTTCTATTAAGAGGAAATTTTGGAAGTTCCCTCTGTAATTTGGCTAATACTTCTTCTGCCCCTGTGTACTCACAGAGTCCTCCAACTCAATAGACTGCTTCACTGCTGATATGAAAGAGGGCACTAGAGAAAAGTCAAAGGAATATGCATCCAAGGCATCTTGGCCAAATTCTGACTCCACTGAATCTGAAGTAATCGCACCAGGCTCCGGAGAGCCCTTTTCCCTTGCACTGCAACCAGTCTTTGAATCACTAGCAGGGTTTGGTAATAGGGCCTTCACCCCTTTTTCCACTGCCTTCTTAATATACAATTTAATGTCCTCCTTAACTGACTGGCCTGATTGGGATGCTTCTCTGAAGCAGAGTTCACAAAGGCGTTTAGAAGGTAACGAAACTGCCCCTCAAGCTCAGAAAGCATTTGTAGCCATCTCCGCAGAGGCAGGAGGTCTGTGGTTGGCAGGCCAATGGAGATGCCTAGGAGATGGCTTCGCAGAGCCAGAGGAAGGACTGCGCTGGACATGGTGGCGCTTTGATTTGGCCTTGGAATGAGGAGCCGGAGGAGATGGAGAGTGATGATCGCTAGAGGAAGAAATTGCTCTCTTGTGACTTCTGAACCTCTCCTCCTTGCAATAAGGAGGAATCATTAGTAATCTGTAAGGGGGTGGGGCAATAGTGCAAACATCAGAGCCCCCCAAAGTCCCTTACCTTTTCTCAGTTTTCAGTGCCTTTTGCACAGGAACCGGCAAGCTCATCCTGGGCTGATGGGAGAAACGTATAAAATAAATAAAAACATATCCTATCTCCCCAGCTTGGCGAGGGGTGGGGGGGTTAGGGTGGGTGCAGGTGGAACTAGAGCTATACCCCCCCCCGCTGCTTACCAGCCTGCGCGCCCGCCTGTGAAACTGACAGCCACAATGAAAAAAATCTTCTTGCGGCTTTAAATTCGCTGCCCTCCCTCCGCTGGCCAATCAGGAGAGGCGGATCAGAGAACCAATCACAGGCGCGCCCAATCAACCAATCCGGGAGGAAGCGGTGACCTCACTCACCCGTGCCGGCTCCACTGGTACTCAGGAGGAATGCAGCACACATGGAAGAGGAACAGAGGAGCTGAAAGAAGGCAGGAAAACAATAACGTCCGGAGCAAGGACAGAATAAGAACATCCACACCAGGTACTGCCTGCCTTTTATATGTCTATTTCAGGGATATCCTACACGGGGTCAAGGGGCGGGGTTGACCCGAGGTCATGCTGGCATGTGGCTGAGCCAGGAAAAATAAATTTAATGTCAGCACAACATGTTAGATTGCAGCTATCAGCATACACTGATTTTTTCACTACTTTTACACCTAGTGCATATAGTAATTATTTGGGTTATATTGCCCATGCAGCCTGTGCTAATAGACAGACACCTACATAAAATGTTACTTCCTGGTTTCCGGCCTAGGCCAAGATGATGTCATACATCCCAAGAGTCTTCATGGTAATTTTTTTCCTTTCATTTGGAGGAGGGATTTTCTTAGCTAAGAACGCCCTCCTGCCCTCATCGCTGAGTTAAGGTTAGATAGATTGCAGGAAATAAATGGTAGATAAGTCAAGATGGTTGTGGCTGGATATGCTAGGGGGTGTTTTTCTCAACAAAATAAAGCATGGAGACATGAATGGATAGGTAAGTTTGCTTAAAATATTAAAAAGGAAATTTAAATTTTTGGTTTGTGGTGCTGTGATACAGTTAAAGTGGTTCTAAAAAACCTTCTGTGCAGCAGCCGCTCTAATACTTACCTGAGCCCAATCTCGATCCAGCGATGTTGCACGCGAGACTCGGCTGCCCGGGACTCTCCCTCCTGATTGGCTGAGACACAGCAGTGGATACCATTGGCTCCTGCTGCTGTCAATCAAATTCACTGAATCAATGAGGAAAGACAAGCTGCTTGCTGTGGGGGCACTAGGCAGGAGGGAGAGGCCAGGAGGGTCTGGGAAGAGGAGGATCTGGGCTGCTCTGTGCAAAACTACTGCACAGAGCATTATTTAAAAAGAACCGTTAGGCTTAGGACTGCAGTTATGACTCATCATGGCACTCGTACCGGAAGTGACCTTTGGGAGGCTGTGCTGGCCTCGTCACTTCCGGTGGGACCAGTGATATGACATGAGGTGGCCGGCGTTCCGTATCACCAGTCTCCATTTAGCGGTCTGCTGTGCGGACGAGGGCTCTCCCTGTCTATCCAGCAGTAGGTATCCATACTATGCACAATTGCCATTTTATTATCTGTAGTCACTATGCTGCCCCGCCGTGTGCCCATCTAGTGCCCGTGGCGGTGACAGCATGTCTATGAGTGAGATATATATATTGATGAGTGTTGGATATCTTTGCATACTGCAGGTGGGCCCGCCCTCTGTTGGCAGATAATTATTGTGATATGGTGAGCGAGTTATCATATACCTGTACATTTTATGGTGTTGAACTGTATGGATTAAATATGTGAAATACAATATGAGATTAATGATGATTGTTATTTACATTAGAACCTTAAGTTTAAGGGCTACCTTAAGGGCTACCTGAAGAAGCAGGAATCTGCAAAACGTCGGCTTTTGGCCCTGCACTTCACGTTCAAGTTCATGTTTTTTTATGTATCGTTCCAATGGCAAGCTGTTGTTTTTTCATACGATGTGATAAATACATTTTGTATGTTTTAATATAAGTCTACTTGATTGCTCATTGTATGGAGTGTGCCCTCAAAAATCTCTAAGTCATAACTGCAGACCCTAGAAGTTTGCCTAACGGTTCTTTTTAAATGCTGCTTTACTGAATGGGATGTGGACACTGCCCCATACTTATTTAGGAATGGGTTCACTTGTAATACTGCACAAAAAAACAAGACTTTAATATCACTATAAGTTCTGCTTTAAACTTTACTTGTACATGGAGAACGCAATTGTGTTTACTAACAAATAATTACAGGAAATTAATTAAAATTGTTTAAAACATTTTCCTTGCCTGAATTATCTTAGTTTGCTGAGGCATGTCTGGTATTGCTAAATGCATTGTAATATTTGCTTTCGTTTTCCATAAAAATAGGCAGTAAAACACAAAGAATGTGATCCCTTAGCCAAGAAACAATCCAAGAAAAACATATACACACTGGCATTTTATCAGAGGAAAAAAAAAACTTTATCATCCATGCCTTGCATTTACAGATGGATAGTTACTTGTATTTCACATGCCAAGCATTCTTTGCTTTGCCAAGCAGTATGAAATAATGTTTCTTGAAAGTGAATGCTGCTCCATATCCACCTGCTGCCAACTCTTTTTACTAGCCTAAAGAGGATCAGTCAGCTTCAGAAAATGGCGTTTTAGGTTTGGACACACAAAGCTTAGCATATAAAGTACAGCTGCTGAGGAGACGTGTCCTGTAATACTGGTAACTGTTTGTTTATGATAACTGCCTCCATAAGCAGTTGATAAATTGTACCTTAAATTTGTATTGCTATCACAAGGGATGAACACATCCCCAGGCCTCCAAAGCATCTGGTGAACCGAGATTGGTTTGATCAGATGCTTTCACAAGCCGGTAATCGCTTGTTTACATAAAACCGAAACGATGACAAGTGACAAAGTCCCCGTCAATCCGGATTCTGACTTCCCACATTGGGACATACAGCACCAGTTTTTCTCACTGTGTCCCAGGAAGTTGATGCCACCGGGTTGCATTCTTACCGGGCTCCCCGATCGGGTGGGAGACCCCTGTAAAAGCGGCGATGGTGGTGGGAGAGGGGATCCCATTTCACTGCCTGTAAAAGTGATCCAGCAGCTCTATCTCCCTCAGATCAGTTTTATCTGATAGGGCATTGCTGGCAGAAAAAAAACATGCCATGTAGGCTCAACCATGATCCCAGTATAACCAATTCAACCTTAGGCTGCTTATATCATCATTCGATCAGGCAGTGTTTAAGCACTTCCAGTTAAAGACTAAAGCCTTGTACACATGCGCCGATGATCATACGACTGCATGTCAGACTTTTGTCCAAATTGGCTGTCGGCAGTTTTGTCTAGCATACAGACCTGAGTCAAGTGATCGTCCTACCAAGGCAAAGGTAGTGATGTGCTAAGAGCGTATAAAGAGATAGTTCAGCTGAATGTGAATTGTGAATCACAGACGCAGGTTTACATGACCGAACACTTCCTGGACTCCACGCATGCGTGTTTGCACTTCCAACTTTTGTCTGGCCAACTTCTTTACACACGAGCCGAAAATTGGCCAACGCCTTGTTGGCAGACAAAAGTTTTCTAGTCTTCTCAGACAACTTCTGTTACAAGCAGGAGCAGGTATGTAATGGAAGCACTGAATGGGGTTTCTTTAAAACAGTTAGTAAAAAGCCCAACCCGAGGTGATCATATTCTTGACCTAGTACTGACAATGGGGATCGACTGTCTGATGTTGAGGTGGGAGAGAATTTAGGTTCTAGTGATCACCAATGTCTTTGGTTTGATATTAAAACAAGAACTGAAATCATATACAAAAACAAAAGTTTTAGGTTTTAAAAGGACACATTTTGCTGAAATGGGGAAATTTCTAAAAAAAAATGAACTGAAAGGTAGGAGTAAAATGACAGGAGTATGTAATCAGTGGGCACTATTAAAGTCTACCATCCTGGCGGCAACTAGATTATATGTCAGGCAAGTTAGTAAGAATAAACGGAAGAAAAAAACAATATGGTTCACCAAAGAGGTGTATAGAAGTTTAAAGGAAACAGGAGGTGTAGCTGACAGAGAGGAGTATAAAAATAGACAAAAGCAGGCCAAACACATTATGGATGCTGCAAAAGCACAAAAAGAGGAGGAAATTGCTAAGTCTATTAAGAAAGGAGATAAAACCTTTTTTAGGTACATTAGTGATAGAAGGAAAAAATACAATGGGGTCACTAAAATGAAAACTGGGCACAACATATATGTTGAGGGAGACCAGGATGTAGCAAACCATTTAAACAATTACTTCTGTTCAGTCTTCTCAAAAATAGACTGCACTAATAATAGCAAGTTAGGGAATAATATTGGTTCTAGTAATGATGGTTCATTTCTATGATTTCTGCAGACAGAGGTAGCAGAGGAACTGGCTCATTTAAAGCTTAATAAAGCAATGGGCCCTGATGGTATTCATCCCAGAGTTCTAAGAGAACTTTGAGATATAGTTGTTGGACCATTAACAGATCTTTTTAATCAATCTCTTCTAATAGGAGAAGTTCCCCATGATTGGTGGATAGCTAATATTGTACCTATCCACAAGAAGGGCAGCAAGGTAGAAGCTGGCAATTGCAGGCCAGTGAGTTTAACATCAATTGTAGTCAAGGTAATGGAATCACTTCTGAAAAGAAGGATCATTGATCACCTAGAAATGCATGGCTTTACTGAGGGCAGATCGTGTCAGACAAATCTGATTGAATTCTTTGACTATATTACCAGTGTTTTGGACCAAGGTGGTGCTGTGGACATAGCGTATCTTGATTTCAGCAAGGCATTTGACACAGTTTCACATAATGATCTAATACAAAAGTTGTGCAAGCTAGGACTTAACCCTTGGGTGGTTCAGTGGATATGCAGCTGGCTAAAGGGTAGATCCCAGAGTGTGGTAGTAAATGGGGTTCACTCAGAACAGAGCGCTGTACTGGGTCCTGTTCTATTTAACCTTTATGTAAGTGATCTAACTAAAGCTTTGTTGGGCAAGGTATGTCTATTTGCTGATGATACAAATGTGTGTAGTAGGGTTGATAACCCTGGAGGTGTCTGTAACATGGAACATGATTTGGCATTGCTGGAAGATTGGTCAATGCAGTGGAGACTGCAGTTCAATATTTCTAAATGTAAAATAATGCATATAGGGACAAATAATCCCCTTAGAGAGTACAGCATTGGGGGCACAGTGTTAGCTAGCACTACAGAAGAAAACGATTTGGGGTGCTTATTTCAGATGATTTCAAAATGAGCAAACAGTGTGAGCAGGCAGTGAGAAAAGAAAATAGAATTCTGGGATGTATCAGTAGAGGGATCCCCAGCAGGAGGAAGGAGGTTCTGATTCCTCTATATAGATCATTAGTGAGACCTCACTTAGAATACTGTGTCCAGTTCTGGAGACCTCACTTACAAAAATGAATTGATAAGATAAAACGAGTTCAGAGACGGGTAACAAAAATGGTGAGAGGTCTGGGGGATAAATCATATCAAGAGCAACTTCAGGAACTTAATATGTACAGTCTGGAGGAAAGAAGGGAGAGGGGAGACACGATTGAAACCTTTAAATACATCAAGGGGGTGAATAAGGTTCAGGAGGGCAGTCTTTTCAATATGAAACCAAATTCAAGAACACAGGGACATGACCTCAAGCTAACTGGGGGGAAGTTCAAAACTAATCTTAGAAAGTATTATTTTACTGAAAGGGTGGTTGATGATTGGAATAAACTACCAACAGAGTTTGTCAGACAGTCAACAGTAAATGGCTTCAAACATGCTTGGGATAAACATAAATCTATAGTCAGAGAACGAGGTTAATTTAAAAAAAATAAAAATAAAAAAAAAATAAATAAAAAAGGGCAGACTCTATGGACTACTCAGTCTTTTTCTGTGGTCACTTTTCTTTGTTTCTATGGACGATAATTGGAAATTGGCTGTCGAATCGTATGTACTAACTGTTGGATTATCGGACAACAGGCTGTCATACAACCGTTGTTGGCCGATAATTGTACCGTGTGTATGGGCCATTAAGGTCCTTTCACATGCACGAACCGTTCAGGTCCGTCTTTCAGTTTTTCAGGCAGACCTGAACGGATGCTCCATTTCCTCTATGGAGCAACTTATGTCAGGAGTGACATGTCCACTGACATCCAATCCGCTCCATAGAGGAGAATGACAGATCAGATGAGAACGGACAGGCGGATCCGTTTCCATCCGATCCCCATACAGGAGAGCGGGGCTCTGACAGGTCTGTCTCTCCACAGAGAGCATAGATGGAACTGTCATCTGCCGGCTCAGCGGGGATCAAGGGATCGATCCCCTCTAAGCAGCGGTGTCTGTCAAAACGGACTACGCACGTGTGAAAGGAGCCTTACAATGCTTTGTCTCCTGATTGTGTCTTTCCAAATCATGTCCAATCAAATGAATTTACCACAGGTGGACTCCGATCAGTTGTAGAAACATTTTCAAGGATGATCAGTGGAAACAGGATGCATTTGAGCTCAATTTTGAGTGCCATGTCAAAGGCTGTGAATACTTATGTACATGTGATTTTTTTGTTTTTTATTTTTAATACATTTGCAAAGATTTCAAACAATCTTCTTTCATGTTGTCATTATGAGGTACTGTTTGTAGAATTTTGAGGGGAATAATGAATTTAATCCATTTTGGAATAAGGCTGTAACATAACAAAATGTGGAAAAAGTAAAGCGCTGTGAATACTTTGTTTTGAACACTGTATTTACTAAAGGTAAATAGACTGTGCACTTTGCAAGTGCAGTCTGCAATTGCAGTTGCTCCAGTGGTTAGTGAATCAGGGTAAGCCTCACTTTGCTAAGAATATCCAATCAAATGCAAGGCAAATATAAAAAACCTGCATTTTTGATTGCATATAATTGGATGATAGAAGTCAGCAGAGCTTCCCCTCATTTACTAAACTCTGGAGCAGCTGCACTTGCAAAGTGTACAGTCCACTTACCTTTAGTAAATCAACCCCTTTCTCTTTGTCTGAAACTTCACAAGGAGCTCTACTGAAAGAGAAGAGGTGAAAGGAGGATGGATAACTCACTGCTCTGACTAATTTAATTGGTGTGTAAATGTCAGCTTGAGATACTGAGCTATGTAAACAACAGGCTTTTTAGCAGATATCCTGGAAAACATGTGCAATGAAAACTGGAGGTCTACCTACTGCCTTGAAATTAAATAAAAATATTATTGAAACCATCCTCCCATTATCCTTGGTCTAAAGCTGATGAAAATAAAACAAACGGGGAGGAAGGCCAGAGAGTAAATAATTTGGTAGTGATTCATGGTTGATGATTTAAAAAAAGATAAGTGGTCAACATGGTAGATACCCATGCTATTATTATTATAATAACCTAAGTTAGACAGTAGGAAACATTATACTTACATTGACAACCAAAGTGTATTTCTACAAATGTAAAATAAATCTTATATTAAAATCTAGAGAGAGTGGGAAGGTATAGAACCTCTGTCAGATTTTTTTGTCCTGTGGGGACAGGAAGTATGAGCACTCAGGCTGCAACAAAATGTGTTTTTTAGTAAAATTTGCAAGGGTTGAAACCTTTGTCAGGTTATTTTTAATAAATAATAAAACAAATTACAGCACTTAATATCATTATGAATCACAAAGTGTATAAAAATTCAAATTATAACAATAATCTAAGCAATAAAAATATCTATATCAACATGTTTGGTGTACAATAACAGTACATTGGTTAATGCACTGACAAATATCTCTAAAACGAAGTCCAACGGTGAATAGCCTCAGCTTTTCCACCACCACGTGATTCACCACATAGGATACTATTTTTATTGAAATTTTTTTAGGGGATTTTAGTCCGTAGCATGGAAGGGTATTTTTACATTTTACAAGTTATTTATTCTTTAAAGTCCATTCAAAAAAAAATGTATCAGGAGTTGAAATGTTTTATTGTATCTTAATCAACCTCTGTAGGACCGTGCAGGGCACACGCAAAGCAGGGAGAAGGAACAGATAGATTTTATAGTAAAAAAGCAGCACAAAATGCAAACATTAACACTTGTTAGGCACGCCTTTAACTCCTTGATTACCCCGAGATGTTAACCCCTTCCAAGCCAGTGTCATTAGTACAGTGACAGTATAGTATTATCACTGGTAACTGTATTTGTGTCACTGGTGATGTAAGTGTCAGTTAGTCAGTTCCAACCCAGTGTTAGATTGCTCGCCACACTATTACAGTCCCACTATAAAGCCTCGTACACACGGGATGACGATCATATACAACAGGTCGTATGCACGACCGTTGTATGCGAAATCGATAGTTCGTATGCGCAATTAGAACAGCCGACATACGACGGTCGTACAAGGGGAGTTGTATGAGCAAACTAGAAAACTTGGTCGTACCAACAAGCGGTCATACGACCGTTGTATCGTGTGTACAGAGCAGTTGGTACAACAAGTTGTATTGTGCAAAACACGCATGCTCAGAAGCCAGGAACGACCGAATGCTAATTACATGCACCTGAACGTTCTTTCCGTGGTCGTACGATCGTGTAGTGCAGTCAGTATGCAAGTTACATTATCCAACATACAATTTGAGACGATCGTACGTACGATCGTCGTCCCGTGTGTACAAGGCATAAGTCACTGATAACCGCCATTACTACTAAAAAAAATTAAATAAATAAACCTTCCTGTATATATATACCATAGTAATAAAAAAAGTGGAGCGCTATGAATGCGTGTACAAACTAGAACATACAAAAGTCCTCAATCATGAACCCATATATAGTGAAATATTAGAGAAACTTGAATAGTGTCTTCCACCGCATATAATAATATGAAATCTTCAGTTCCACTAGAAGCACCCATGTTTACCATCCACCATTACCATGTAAGGATAGGGTACTCTTACCAGAATGCATATTAAACACACTTCAAATCAATGGCATAGGAACAGACCACGTCGAGGGGAACACGGATCCACATCTGACATCAATCACCCCACAGATGTTGGTTCCACAGGTCAGATATATCCAGTGTCTTGTAGGGCACCCACAGCTGGAATAGTGGAGAGGCGTTGTCCTGATGCTGATGTAGGAAGGAGAGTCCGTGGGCCCATAGACTCAGCTTTGACCCTTGAGTAGACGTTGATCATTGGAATGATTGCACAGTCTATGGGCCCACGGACTCTCCTTCCTACATCAGCATCAGGACATCGCCTCTCCACTATTCCCCCTCTTCTTCTATGAGTCCACGCGGTGGTATCCGAGCAGTCCTCCCCCAACTCCCACAGGTACACTGTGAATATCTCTGGAGTCTATTCCTTGGAGTCGGTGTTCCAGCTGTTGGTGCCCTACAAGACACTGGATATATCTGACCTGTGGAACCAACATCTGTGGGGTGATTGATGTCGGATGTGGATCCATGTTCCCCTCGACGTGGTCTGGTCCTATGCCATTGATTTGATCAAGTGTGTTTAATATACATTCTGGTAAGAGTACCCTATCCTTACATGGTGATGGTGGATGGTACACGTGGGTGCTTCTAGTGGAACTAAAGATTTCATATTATTATATGCGGTGGAAGACACTATTCAAGTTTCTCTAATATTTCACTATATATGGACTCTGAATTGCGGACTCTTTGCACATTGTTTATTTTATATTTTATTTTATATACCGGTGGAAGTCACTCTTCTGGTTTTTCTAATTTTTCCAATATTTCACTAAAATATGGATTCATGATTGAGGACTTTTGTATGTTCTAGTTTGTACAAGTATTCATAGCGCTCCACTTTTTTTATTACTATTACGTTTGCAATTTGGGAGGTTGCGGTGGTAGCTGCTTTTTCACATATATTTTTTTCACTAGCGCAATACTTGTATATCTCTTTTGCTCTGTATATATACCATTGTTTGTAGACACTTTGACTTTCACACAAACTAAATAATGTACACTTATTTTTTTTTTTTGTTTTTTTACCAAAGACATGTAGCAGAATACATTTTGGCCTAAGTTTTTGAAGAAATTATTTTTTTTATAAACATTTTTATAGGATATATTTTATAGCAGAAAGTAACATTTTTTTTTCAAAAATGTTTTTTCAAAATGTTTGGTCTTTTTTAGTTTATATAATAAAAAAAAATACAAAACCTAGTAGTGATCAAATACCACCATAAGAAAGCTCTATTTGTGTGAGAGAATTTACATAAATTTCATTTGAGTACAGCATTGCGTGACTGCGAAATTACTAGTCAAATTATCACAGTGCTAAATAGAAAAAAATGGCCTGGTCATGAAGTGGGTATGTACCTGGAGCCACCTTCCAAAGTATGGAGAGCCCACAGATTTCTAGTATGAAGTGCACTTCACCTTTTCAGAAAAAAACAGCTCCTATAGCCATTTCATTTGCATGGTGCTGTGAAACTCTGCTTAGTGACATATCCCCTACCATTGAAGTAAACTAATCATTTGAATTTGAGACTTTGTAAGTATTTGGCTTGTTTAGCCACTGGTTAAAAGGACATTCTTTCACTGTATGGACTAATAATAATGTCTGCCGATAAACAGCACGAACTTGAATTTTTGTAAGTATGGAAAACAAAACCTGGAACATAAAATATGATGATGTCCTTCGTTTTGTAAGATTTCTTCAAGGCAACAAAAACAGTGCTTTCAACAGCAAACATAAATAGCTTAAAAGTGTTGTAAAGTCTCAAGATTTTTCACCTTAATGCATTTTGCATTGAGGTGAAAAACCTCCTGTACTGCACCAGCCCCCCAGAGCCCCCCTAATACTTACCTGAGCCCGATCTTTCCTAAACTGGGGATGAGGACACCCGCTCCAGCCGGTGTCTCAGGTCCTGATTGGATAGATTGGTGGGAGTCAATAGCTGCGCTGCTATCAGTCTAATCCAGTGACACGGGAACCAGGGAGCGGGCCGAGTCCTGCTGTCTGTGTCAATGGACGCAGCAGCAGGACACGGGAGCACACCCGCAAGGGTGCCCCAAGGGAGAGCACTTCTCAGATGGGGCACTCGATGCAGGGAGGGGCCAGGAGCACCACTGAGGAACCCCAGAAGAGGAGGATCGGGGCCACTCTGTGCAAAACCCTTGCACAGAGGAGGTAAGTATTACATGTTTGTTATTTTTTTTTTAAAAAAAGCGAACCTTTACAACCACTTTAACTCCAGCAACAAGAAAACAAAAATCCACTTATCTTCAGCACAAATGAAAAATAACACGATATCAGCCTCATAAGGGAATTACTCACTGGTTGGAAAGTTCAGACTGGTTTATAACATAAGTGATGTTTTCTTAAGCCCTGCACACATGGGCAGAATGTCAGGAGACATTTGCCGGTTCACAAAAAAACGGCTGACATTCTGCCCATGTGTATGTCGGTCTGTCTGATATAAGCTGGCCGGCTTCTGTCGGACGTGCATGCTGTAAATCCAGCAGCCCACTGATTGGAGTGTTCTGGTGGGGGGGGCCACCCCCTGTCAGAACACAATAGCTCAGCGGGGGAGATTGCAGGACTAACCTTGCATTGTTAGTACAGCATCTCCAATTAGCGCTGACAACCCGCTGGGTTCTACGAAAAAAAACTGTAGTGTGTACCTGGCCACAATATCGCAGTCCCGCTATAAGTCACTGATTGCTGACATTACTAGTAAAAAAGTAAAGAAAATAATAAAAATATCTCATAGTTTGTAGACACTTTTGCGTAAACCAATATATGCTTATTATTTTTTTTAACCAAATATATGTAGCAGAATACATATTGGCTTACCTTTATGAAGAAATTTGATTTTTTCAGTTTTTTTATCGGATTTGTTTTATAGCAGAAAGTAAAAAAAAATTGTCGATCTTTTTGTTTATATCCCAAAATAAAAAACACAGAGGTGTTCAAATTTCACCAAAAAAAGCTCTATTTATGGGAAAAAATGGACATAACTTTTATTTGGGTACAGTGCCGCATGAGCGCACAATTGTCAGTTAAACTAACACAGTGCCACATTGAAAAAAATGGCCTGGTCATGAAGGGGGGTAAATCTTCCGGAGATTAGGTGGTTTAATAAAAAAACTTGCTTAGTTAAAGCAGATCTATAAGGGTAATACTCACCTTTCCAACATTCCCTAGCCAGTGCCAGTGTCTTCTCCTGCCGGTCTTCAGCCGTCTTCATTGGATGATGTCACATTCGTCATGTTCTACACATGCACAGGAGGCTTTCATTCCTGCACACAGAGACCAGCCTGGAGCAGTAAGCTGATCTGCACATGTGCAGCTCAGTTTACAGTGCCAGAGAAGACAGTGAGTAGGCAAGTCGGGGCATTTTATTGCACAAAGGACATCAAAGAATTCTAAAGCCTCGTACACACAGGACGACGATCGTGTTCAACACGTCGTACTCACGACCGTTGTATGCAGAATCGATCGTCTGTGGCCGTGCTTTCAACAGTTGAACATACGACGGTCGTTCGTGGGAGTTGTGTGTGCAGACTAGAAAACTTGGTCGTGTCAACAAGCTCGCATACGACCGTTGTATCGTGTGTAGAGCAGCTGTGTTCAACAAAGTTGTATTGTGCTAAACACGCATGCGCCAAGTCCACTTCAACTAACATGAAATTAGATGAAGGAGCCCAAAAGGTGACGCTACTTCCTCATTATACGCTCGTTCGCGTCATCACGTTCGGCCGGCCGCAAGTTGTATGTACGACCGTCGTGTGCATGTCAGTAGGCTACATACGACCGTCAACGTACGATTCAACACGGTCGTACGCACGATCGTCGTCCCGTGTGTACGAGCCATTAGGAATGAGACCCAAAACATTTAAATATATATATGTGGTCCCTTCATCGTGAAAGAATGATGTTTTTCATTGTATCTAAAGTGATGCTAGACATCAAATTCAAGAAAGCACACTTATTCAGTTCTGTTAAGGAAATTATTGGGTCCAGATAGATGAAGAACATATTAAAACCTATGTAAGACAAACCAACATATGTGAAATGCAGAACCAGAAGGAAAATGCCTAGTCAAAGCTGGACAATGTCTGGGTATCAATTTTTGGTTTTCTTAGAACTGTAAAAAAACTTGATGTATTAATTATAAAGATAGTTGATTATTCCAAAATCTTATTCACTGATAGTTTGCCTTATATGCTCTATCAGTTCATTTCCCTACACAATCATGGATCTGGAGAATTTGGATCTCCCAGAATCTCACATTTCTATGAACAATACTCTGGGAATGGAACCTTAAAGTCAAAACATTATTTGACCCAATCCCTTGGACCTTTCCACATCTTGTAATGTTACATTTTGAAAATACAATGAAGGAAAATAGGTATAGTAATCCACAAAAAATAGTCTATAATTCTGAATTTAAAAAAACACATGGAAATGCATACAGCGGTAAACTAGATAATACATTATCCTAAAACATGAAAATGCTTATACAGTTGTATGCAAAAGTTTAGGAATTCCATGATTGTCATTTATAAATATTTGGGTGTTTGGATCAGCAATTTCATTTTGATCTATCAAATAACTGAAGGACACAGTAATATTTCAGTAGTGAAATGAGGTTTATTGGATTAACAGAAAATGCGCAATATGCATCAAAACGAAATTAGACAGGTGCATACATTTGGGCATCCTTGTCATTTTGTTGATTTGAATACCTGTAACTACTTAGCACTGATTAATTGGAACACACAATTGGTTTGGTGAGCTCATTAAGCCTTGAACTTCATAGACAGGTGCATCCAATCATGAGAAAAGGTATTTAAGGTGGCCAATTGCAAGTTGTTGTTCTCTTTGGCTCTCCTCTGAAGAGTGGCAACATGGGGGTTGTTTAATTGGGGTTTCTTATTTTCTTTTATTTCACATTTATTGATAATTGTTTATTTTCTGCAAAAGAATGTGGTGGGGTTTAGTGTTATTTGGCGTATTTCAGTGCTCTGGTATTATAAAGATGCCACATAATGTTTCTGCATGTCGGACCCAAGCTGCCAAATTTCTAATGTTTACTGCACAGTAAATCCTGCATTGTTCCTTGAAGTTTGAGACCTATTCCAGTGCTGTCTAACTCAAAAATAGTTGAAACTGTTGTCTGTCAGCTATTATACTCTAATATATATTTGACGATAGAAATTGGTTTGTATCTCCCTCCTTTTTTTGGCCTAACTAAGCTGTTGTTGCACTGCCCGGCCATTGAACAATATTTCTGGCTGTTGTCACATAGATAATTCTCTCTAATTTTTACCGAAGCTAAAACCTGCCTTTTTTAAGCCCCATAACCAATCTGCTTAATTATTGTTCACATTGCCACTGTATAATATTTGTCGCTATTGTCTTTTTAATAATACACTCTAATACATATGTCCAGATAAAATCTGCCTTGTCATTCCTTCTTACATTGCAGCCTTACCAAGTGACGTACCTACTGTCCAGTTACTGTACAATATTTGTGGCTGTTGTCCAGATAATACACTCTCATTTGTATTGCCTTTGCTCTTTCTACTGTATTTGCTTCCTATTCAAGTGCTTGTGTACTGACCTGATGCTAGCAAATTTCTAACAAACACAGACCTGAAGTCTATAGTTTAAATATTTTTGGAATAATTAGAAATATGGGGATGGGAGGCGGTTCAGTCTTTCTATGCACTCTGTTTTGAAATATTTTTATACCTTTAAGACATTATAGTGAGGTACTGCAAAAACAGAAGCTTGCATGGAGTTGAGGATTGAACTTTTCTTTTTTAAGTGTAAGCTTTCCTATAGCTTTTGGGTCTCTTGTGGCTGCTACTTCCACTGATAAATTCAGGTCTACCGGCTGAGGTAAGCCCTTTGCTTACATTTGAGTTATCAGACTTCCTTGATCAGTAAGGCTTTTTCGGGACAAAGGGTACCTATTTTACTCCCCTTAATCAAACTGTATTGATTTGTGGTTATATCTTATATCGTCACTGTCTACTGTCCATCAGAGGGTTATATATAAGAAAAGGAAGAATAGTGCTGTTCACAGGAATATCTAGTACACATCTGCTAGATAAAGTAGTTTAGAGGCAAGAGGGTATAGGCACAAGTAGAGAAGAGAGAAGACTGGCCAGTCATTATGGGTATTAAATTAAGTTAGGAAATGAAGGGTAAGAGACCCTCAAAAATACCCAGTGCAAGAGGAGCGCTATAAAATATATGAACCAAAGGTGCGGTTCCGCCCATACTGACCCAATAGATAAATGGTTAGAGTGGACAGCAATCCACAATGGGTAACAGGGTTACTGAGTCCACAGGGACTAATGATCATGCAGATTTAAACAGCTAGAGAAACAGATATCAATGTGAGCAGGATGGATCAAGGGTGACAGACAAATTAACAAGACATAAAGGGACATGTTTGATGTTGTGGGATGAATTTAGGGTCAGGCACTACAACTAGTAGAGTCAAAACAGAAAACTTGATATGTTGTCAGAGAGGGAAGATGGGATGAGCACTATGGCTGCCTGTCTGATCATAGAAGCTAGAGTATGTGAAGTATGGGATTATAATACATGGGATGCAAGGGATATCAGAACAAAATAAGGAAAGCAGAATTTAAGCAGGGAAATATTATTAACCACCTGCCGACCGCAGTCTGACGGCGTGTTATCGCAAACCATCGTCATATGACGGCAGCTGCGATAACTAGTGCTGTGAGCGCGCTCGTGCACTCACTGTGTCCGGGGGGCCAGGGAGTGGGTAGGGCTCGATCGCCACTGGCTACCCGCGATGGCCCCCCCACAGTGAGAGAACGGAGGTCCGTGTAATTAAACATGTACCTCCGTTCTCATAGAAGGGGAAGGGCGGTGATCCCAGGCTTCCTCTATATGGAAGCCGTGATCATCCCCTTTCCCCAGCCAGGGCAGCCCACACACAGTTAGAACACGCCCAGGGAACACAATTAACCCTTAGAGTGCCCCTGCAGGTTAACCCCTTCACTACCAATGGCATTTACACAGTAATCAGTGCATTTTTATAGCACGGATTGCTGTATAAATGCCAATGGTCCTAAAAAAGTGTCAAAGTGGTCCAACATGTCCGCTGAAATATCGCAGTACCGCTAAAAATCGCAGATCGCTGCCATTACTAGTAAAAAAAATAAATAAATAAAAACCCCAGAAATTAATTCTCATCGTCCGTAAACGCGGCAACTTTTGCGCAAACCAATCAATAAAGGCCGATTGCAATTTTTTTTACCAAAAATATGAGGAAGAATATAAATCGGCCAAAACCGATGGAAAAAATGTTTTTTTTGGATTTGTATTTTAGCAAAATGTAAGAAATTTGTTTTGTTTTTGTAAAATTGTTGCTTTTCTTTTATTTATAGCGGCGATCAGAAATGACGCAGAGGTGATCAAATACCACCAAAAGAAAGCTCTATTTGTGGGGAAAAAAGGACGCAAATTTCGTTTGGGTACAATGTTGCATGACCACGCAATTGTCAGTTAAAGCGACGCAGTGCCGAATCGCAAAAAGTGCTCTGGTCCTAAAGTGGGAAATCCTTCCGGGGCTGAAGTGGTTAACCCCTCCAGATCCGCGCTATTGCCGAAGTACGGCTCCAGAGCGGATCTGAAGTGCGCGGGTGTGCCCGTGGGTCGGGCGGACTCGAAGTCTGCTCGAGGCCCACGATCGCCTGACAGAGCTGCAGAACGGGGAACCACCGAACGGTTCTCCGTTCTGTTACAGGGGACATACCAGATCTACTGATCCCTGTCACTGGGATCAGTTAGATCTGTTATGTCCCGGCCAGCCCGCCCCCCCCCCCCACAGTTAGAACACACCCAGGGAACACTGTTAACCCCTTCACTGCCCCCTGCAAGTTAACCCCTTCCCTGCCAATGACATTTATACAGTAATCAGTGGACATTTAAATTTCTGATCACTGTATAAATGAAATTGGTCCGAAAAATGTGTAAAAAATGTCCGACATTTTTGCTGCAAAATCGCAGTCCCAATAAAAATCGCAGATCACCGCCATTACTAGTAAAAAAAATAAAAATAATAAAACCGCCATAGATCAATTCCCATAGTTTGTAGACGTAATAACTTTTGCGCAAACCAATCAATATACGCCGATTGCGATTTTTTTTCCAAAAATATATAGAAGAATATATCGGCCAAAACTGAGGAATCATTTTTTTTGTGGATTTGTATTTTAGCAAAAAGAGAAAAATATTGTTCTTTTTTGCAAAATTGTTGCTATTTTTTTGTTTATAGCGGCGATCAGAAATGACACAAAGGTGATCAAATACCACCAAAAGAAAGCTCTATTTGTGGGGAAAAAAGGACGCAAATTTTGTTTGGGTACAACGTCGCACGACCGCGCAATTGTCATTCAAAATGCCACAGCGCTGAAAGGCGAAAATTGGTCTGGGCAGGAGGGGGGTTTAAGTGCCCAGTAAGGAAGTGGTTAAAGAGGGTTTAAAAGAAAGTGATAGAATAATATGCACGTGTTGTGTACAAATGGTAAAAATGTAAGATATTTTAGAGAGATAATCGCGTATGTGTGCGAATGCTGGAACCTTAAGTTGTACATCTTGTCTGTGTGTGATGTTAGCTCTCTGCAGACCCCTTCCCTTTTCTCTGTCTCATAAAAGAATGTGCTGGGATGAGACATTAGTGGCAAGGACACCCATGATATGACTACACGTATATCATAACAAAATGTGCAGAGTTAATTAATATAATGATAAACAATGTGATCACAATTATTTTGAATCCATTTTCCAAACATGGTAAAATGCAGGTTACATTTAAACATGTATTATATCCTTTGATAGTGGAAAGATATGTGGAGATGTATCTGTGGAGATATATTAGAATTAGGGTGTGATATTGAGTTATCACTTGAGTATTAATTTCTGATATGAGGTTAACAATTTTAATAATATAAAAGATATATTGCAATTGGTTTTAAACAACCTTTGGTTTAAAATGAAATCCAGGTTATTGGGGAAATTTGTAATATGGAGTTAGTTTAGATTAAGATAAGATTTTGTAATTTTACATTTATACAATAAACCCCTTATTGAGAGAGAAAAAAAGATTAAGATGAGGTTGTTAATTGGAATACAGCTGCCATCATATTTAACTAAGCCAAGGTGGATGGGATACATAAGAAGTTTTTCTATAGAAATGAAATCTAAGACCCCTTTCACACTGGGGCATTTTTCAGATGCTTTAGTGCTAAAGATAGTGCCTGTAAAGCGCCTGAAAAATGCCCCCCAATTGACCCCAGTGGGAAAGCCAGAGTGCTTTCACACTGGGGCGGTGCACTTGCAGGACAGAAAAAAAAATCCTGCAAGCAGGAGACACCGCTCCTACACCGCCCCTGCCATTGAAACACTGAACACTGCTTCAGAAGCGCTGCGAGTGGACACTTTTAACCCCTTTTCAACCCCTTCTTGGGGGTTAAAAGCGCCCCACTGCCACTCGAATAGTGGCGCCAAAGTGCAGCTATAACAGCGCTAAAGCTTTACCGCTGCCACCCTGCCCAGCCCAGTGTGAAAGTGGCCTAAAGGTCTGATAATAACTTGATGTACGGTCCATGATGTGAGAGCAATAAATAAAATTAAAATATAACAGACCCATCACATCAAGTCCACACACCCTGTTAGGATAGATGCCCCCTGCAGCCTGCTGTTTTATAGTTTTCGATCTGGCTGAGAGCATTCTGTTCTGTCATATACAGATTGTTGGTCCTTTTGTTTTTATTTATTTTTATTTTTGAAATCCAAAGCAGAATGTGTGGATTGTGAAATTATGTGCCCATTTTCCTTGTAAGTGCAGTGGTCAGGCTGAAGAATACTTTTGATTTATGGACATCTCTGCATGAGCGCACGGTACCGTTAGCATCTATTACATAGTTACATAGTTACATAGTTAGTCCGGTTGAAAAAAGACACAAGTCCATCTAGTTAAAATAAAACACAAAACAAAACTGAAAAATGATACATAACCATACAATCCCTTATACAATCCTTCACCCACAATTGATCCAGAGGAAGGCAAAAAACCCCCAGCAAAGCATGATCCAATTTGTTATAGCGGGGGGAAAAAATTCCTTCCTGATCCCCCGAGAGGCAATCGGATTCACCCTGGATCAACTTACCTAAAAATATTAGTACCCAGTTATATTATTTATATTAAAGAAAGAATCCAGGCCTTTTTAAAGCAATCTACCGTGCTTGCCAAAACTACCTCTGGGGAGAGTCTATAACACATTTCCACAGCTCTAACTGTGAAGAAACCTTTCCATATTTGGAGATGAAATCTTTTTTCCTCTAGACGTAAAGAGTGCCCCCTTGTCCTTTGTGATGACCTTAAAGTAAATAACTCAACACCAAGTTCACAATATGGACCACTTATGTATTTGTACATGTTGATCATATCCCCCCTTAATCTCCTCTTCTCAAGAGAGAATAAATTCAGTTCCTCTCATCTTTCCTCATAGCTGAGCTCCTCCTAGCTGGTGCCCAAAACTGAACTGCATATTCCAGATGAGGTCTTACTAATGATTTGTACAGGGGCAAAATTATGTCTCTATCTCTGGAACTTGACTTCATCAATGGGTGAAGTTGATGAAGTCATGTGTCACGTGACGTAACATGTAGGGCGACAGGAGAGGTGTACTATAAGACTACACACAGACGAGCTCGGCGCTCGTGGATATATGAACGTTGTTTCTTTTAAAAAGTGAGTGTATTTTATTCTTGGTTTTAAATAAACAATTTTAACGGTATTGCACCACGAGAGGATTTCTGCTTTTTATACTTATATTCCGGAGACCTAAATATTGGAGTCTGCTACTGACATCATGTGACGCAGCCTACCAATACAGAGAATGGAGAACAAGCAGTGGAGAGGAGACAGAGGACCCCTAGTGGCGGACCCTGACCCCCACCACACAAAGAAACCTTTATGTGCTATTTATCTAGCACATCTTGGTTCTTGTATTGGAGGAGGCTGGAGACAAAGAAAACCACATGTTAAATTAATGACGTAGGAATCAGCTGCTGTGAGCCCAGTGCAGGACACACTTCCTGAAGACCCAGATATGTGATTTTTTTTTTTGTATATTTGATCCCAGTTTTATACTGAAGATAGCAATACCCATACTGAATATGCAATTTATCACCCAGAAGGACACTCTGTATTCAGAGTCATTGGATCCCTCTTCTCCAGCTCAAGAAGGAGAGGTCCATGCTTCAGCAAAGCCTGTGAGCTATCAATATACTTATATAGATAGTAGAGAATTGGAAAGCTTTCAATTCCATTAGAAGGGCCGGAAGTTTATTTTTACTTTGGTAGGTAAACCAATCAAGCATGCTAAGTTAATTGATTGGCTGTCTTCAGCCTTCCAGCATCTTACTGAGGTGGCCATACTAACATTAAAACTCATACATGGAAGCAGACCAGGTGACTAAGGATGTTGCATTACAGTTACAGACACTTGCTGGGTCTGTGCAACTCAGAGATTCCACCCTAGTTCTGGCTCAGTATAGCTGGGATTAATAATTCAACTTTAAGGACCCCAGAACAAGAACAAGTGTTTCACAGGGGTCAACTTCTTATGAAACAGGACTTTGAAAAAAGGTGATCTTTTATGTCTGCCAGCCACTCTTTTCCCTCCAGCTTGACACATGGACCATGGCATCAATCACAAGCAGTTATGGGTGCCTTAGTAAATGAGCATGGGATAGAGCCAGGGTTCTTCACAGTTGTTTTTATAACATACCACTTCTTGTTTTACCTGTTACCAAAGGTGTTACCAAAAGCTGAGCATCCCTTCCAGAGATTACAAAAAGATATATCCAGATGTCCAAGTCAGGATCTTATGAGTATGGAGTTTGGCTCTATGGACATGTTTTCTGCATGTCCAGTGGCAAATACTGCTGCAAAGGCCACAGTAAAAAGTGTTATCAGAAGTAGTATGTCAGTACGTATAGGAGAGTCCTTACTAGAAGTTTTGAGGTTTTATTTTTACACCCCCTACTGTCTACAATGTAGTGGAAAAACTAGAGTAAGAAACTAGAAAACTATTGCCTGAATGTTTTCTTATATTTTATTAAGCCCCTAAGGGGATATTGGACTCTCTCCCTATGAGATTTTGTTTGGGAGTGTGTTACTCACTTGCTTATATTTTGTCTCAGCAGCTGAAGTCCTCCATACGGATCTCACAGAGAATGTTGCTGATCTTTTAAAGCGGAGTTCCACCCACATTTTTCACTGCTCACCATGCAGCACTAATGTGCATAATTAAAATGAATTGGCAATTTTTTTTTTTTTTTGTTCACTTACCTAAATTAATGTTTTTTTTTTTTAAATGAAATCATTTTTATTATTTTCCTTTTTTTTTCAATAATAGCACAAACCACACTAAACATCAAAGATCATAACATACAAAAATACAAAATACATTTCCCCTAGATAGAGAGAAAAAAACGCACCATTTTTTCCTGACCATATATGTACATAATAATATATATTTCCCAGATTGTTCTTTTAACTGTTACTTATAACCCCTTGTTACTTCAAACTTAATATTCATCCTCATCCCTACTTGGTTATATTAGTAATACAGCATTTTAGCTTATACATATCAATTTAGACTTATCTTAAAAATGTATGTGTACACACATCTTTAGTATTTTTCTTTCTTCCCATTTTCCCTCCTTCCCCCCCACAAGAGTTTATCTTGTTTACCATTGGTCTTTATTTCTTCTACTTATTCACCTAGTTACTCAGTTAAATACCAGGATTAGATGCTAACCACCAAAACCAAAATTTTTGAGGCTTCTCCTGTGTCTATATGCCAGTTTCTCCCAGTTAAGATTAAGATCAATAGCTTCAGTCCATTGTGTTATTGTTAGTGGGGAGTTTGATTTCCATTTTTGTTATATTATTTTATGGGCCATATACATTGATCTTATCCACATCTCATGCATTTTTATAAGGAAATCCTCTGGCATAATTCCCAGCAACGCTATTTTTGGATTTGACTGTACTTGCGTAGAGCATAGTGTATTTAGGGTGTCAAATATACTCTCCCAGTAACAAACTAGTTTGGGACAATGCCACAACATATGTATAAGTGTACCTGTATCATTGATACATCGTGGGCAATTTAATGTAGTTGCTTTGCCCCAAGAATATAACTTTAAAGGGGTATAATGGGATCTGTGGATAATAAATAGTTGAGTCAGACATTGTGTCGAGGACAAGGATACTCTAAATAAATTCTTCAAAGCTTGCTCCCACTCTCCCACTCTTCAAAGCTTGCCCCCACTCTCCAAGTCTCTATGCCATAACCCCAAACTGCCCACTTGTGTTTTTATTCCCTCTATCCTTTGTAAGGAAGAATATATGTCTCCAATAAGTCCCTGTTTGGAATATCTTTCAGTTACTGCCAATGCTAATATTAATTATGGACTATACTTATATTGAAAAGTTTTGGCCTGATTCTGCATGGGATGTCGTAACTGTAAATATTGAAATAATAATTTATTGGGCAGCTGACATTCCCTTGCTAGTTTATCAAATGGTTTCAAAACTTCATTGTCGAAAAGCTGATATAGTAACACTATACCAGCTCTTTTCCATAAGTCAAAATTTTCCAGTTTCTCTATCTCTGGTAATTGTGGATTTTCACATATAGGCATATACTGGGTATATCCCTCCTGTAAAGACTCTCGTTGAACAGCATTCCATATTTTATGAATTAATTGAAATGTAGGAAAACATTCTTTATTATAGAAATGGTGAGCTACTATTAACTGTAGAGGTGGTTCCATTGGAAGTTGAGAAAAAATAATATGCTGTATAGAGTCTTCTTGATTCATAATGTTCCAACCATATAGTTGTTGTAATTGTGATTCTAAATAGTACTGTCTGGCAATAGGAACAACCAGTCCACCTTTATCTTTAGGTAGCTGCAGTATGTCCAGACTGTGCGTGTTTATGTTTCCAGATCAAGTCTCTAAACAAAGCATCTACTTGTCTAAAGAATATCTGAGGCAACCATATAGGGCAGTTATGTAAAAAATATAGTAATTGTGGTATCCATACCATCTTTATCAAATTGGCTCTACCAATTACTGATAACTGTAATCTGCTCCATGTCTTCCTTACTTGTTTAAAGCGTTTAAGTAGTGGGGTTAAATTCCTTTCTACATATGTATTCTAATCATTGATTTTAGAACAATAATATGGCTCTCTATGTGGCTGGAAGAAACTTTCCTTATAGAACTTGGAGATGATTTTAGAACAATAATATGGCTCTCTGTGCGGCTGGATGAAACTTTCCCTATAGAACTTGGAGATGATTTTAGAACAATAATCTGTCCCTCTAAGCAACAGCTGGAACCTTTCCCTATAGAACTTGGAGATGATTTTAGAACAATAATCTTTCCCTTAAAGCAACAGCTGGAACCTTTCCCTATAGAACTTAGAGATGATTTTAGAACAATAATCTTTCCCTTAAAACAACAGACTCTACCTAGTCCAGTCAGATCGTTCTGTGCAGCAGGATGAGGTCTGCAATCTGTCCCTCAAAGCAGCAGTACTAGTATCTCTATCTAGTCCACAATCAGATCGTTCAGTAATGCAGGATGAGATGTTCTATAATATCTGCAATCTGTCCCTCACAAAGCCAGCAGCATCCTCTCCCTAAACTATCCTGAGAGCATATGACATGCAGCACGGTGACTCCAGCCCCATATAAAGGCTGTGTCACATGATGCACTGGCCAATCACAGCCATGCCATTAGTAGGCATGGCTGTGATGGCTTCTAAGGGCAAACCAGTGAAACACTTGTTGATTGGCTGGCCTTGGCAGCTATTCAACACGTGGAATCAAATACTAGAACCCCAAACTCGAACCCAGACTTTTTTTGAAATGTCCGAGTTCGGGTCCGGGTCCCGGACACCCCAAAGTTCAGTACGGACCCGAATTTTACAGTCCGGGTTTGCTCAACTCTAGTCATTGGCCTTTGGGCCTATATTATTCTTGCTAAAAGATGACCTGTATTTTCCCCATCTTCAAAATAGGGTTGCTGGTGGAAAAAACATTTCTGTTCTTCTTTTTCTACGTCTGCGCATTCTTGTTGTTTTTGTATCCACAGCTGTTGGTTTTCTATGGTAGGGTTTGCAATATACCTAATTTTGACCTGTAGTGCTGCCTCAGCCACAGTCCTTTCCCAAGCTTTAGTTTTTTTTTAATTTTTGAGATTTGAGAAATAAATAGTCCTCTTACGTAGGCCTTTAACGAGTCTCAATATATCCGAGAGGCTACAGTGAACGTATTGACAGCACTAAAGGCCGTAATATCAGATAAAATACTCTCCTTGGAAAA
The DNA here is from genome assembly GCA_018402905.1 of Glandirana rugosa. Lineage (NCBI taxonomy): Eukaryota > Metazoa > Chordata > Amphibia > Anura > Ranidae > Glandirana > Glandirana rugosa. The sequence goes on along the minus strand of BLSH010511829.1, from coordinate 1,194,910 downwards.
GAAGAGGTCAAACCAATAAGGATTAATTTTCCACAATGTACGAATCTGAATAGAACATAAGATTAGCTTGAGAACCAATGGGGAGTGGTCTGACAACCTCCTAGCTGCATATGTCGCCTCCAATATAACTGGTAACATTGCTGGGGTAACTAATGCTAAATCTATTCTGGAAAGGGCCTTATGACTACTAGGGAAGCATGAATATTCTATGTAGCATTCTCCATATATCTATCAAACCTATTTCCTTCACATAACCTGCAAAAGAGGTACCTACCAGGGTCATTTGTCCCATATTCATCCCATATTTATCTAAGAAAGGGTTGATGTAATTATTAAAGTCCCATACTATTAACCAGGGGGCGTCAGCTTTATCAGAGGTAAAGTTCAGGAATTCCTTAAGTACCTCCAATGAATATGGAGGTGGCATATATACATTAGCCAACACGTATGGTTTCCTATCGTACAGTATATAAATATATAGCGACCCCTAGTGTCGGTTTGTACTAGCATGCATGAGAAGTCAACATCATTAGCTATTAGCACAGACACTCCTCTGGAGTATGTAGTGTGAACAGCATGATATTGTCTACTATAGCGTGCGTGTTTCAAATAATTTAATTTATATTGTATATTTAAGTGAGTCTCCTGCAGGCAAATAATAGATGGAGAAAACTGTTTCAATATGGTAAACATTGCTTGTCTCTTTACTGGGTCACCAAAACCCCTAACATTCCAAGACACCAAAACTTGCATTGAAACTATCATAATATAATAATAAACTATCATAATATAATGTTTTGAAATCTGTGACCGACGACATCGTTCTTCCCGGTCTGCGGCTTCTGTCCAATTACAGCGCGGGCTCCAGCGCTGTGATTGGTGGAGCCGCGCTGACGTCACTCCCATGCGTGCGCACGGGAGCCATCATTTATGGCATGAATACAGAAGAAACAGCACCCTGGGCTACCCTGGGTGCCAATTCTTTAGTGCACATGTGCCGATGATGTCGGCACCTGCAGATACAGGGGATATCTCCTAAACCGTACAGGTTTAGGAGATATTTCCTGGACTTACAGGTAAGCCTTATTGTAGGCTTAACTGTAGTTTAAAGTGGTTGTCATGACTTGACAACCACTTTAAAGATTTCACAATTCCTTCTAGTGATCTTTACACAAAATTTTTTGTAAACATACATAGCCCCACAAACTAAGTTTACCTCTAACCTGATCTCGATAACTAACAACTGCTCAGGATAAACAAAATCAACAAAAAAAAAAAGCTAATATTCTAATCTCCCTTCGGAAACCAGAGCACTAATTAGTTAGAGAGATTCTCCAGTGCTCTATCGCACGGCAGTACGACTTCCAAAAGACATAAAAAAAATCATGTCGTTTGGTAAATATTGCGCAGCTAAGGAAAAAAAAGGAAATACAAAAGTAAAAGAAAAAAAAAACAACAAAATGATAAAACAAACATTTCCCGCAGGAAAAAATATTAGAGAATCCATACTTTGCTTTACTGGGCTCTCTCTCCTGGCTCAATATATTAATACAAGAATTAGACTGATAAGCTCCCAATTTGCACATATATAAATATATATATAGTGGGCGGAGAAGGGGAGAGGAAGTGAGAGAAAAAAAAAAGGGGAATTTCCTTCCCCCTTTCCCTTCCCTCTTCAAGCTTCCCCACTCCCTTATCGACCTATTCTATATCCTCCCATTTGAATTTATTTTTATTTATTTATAATGTCTAACCATTCAGTGGCATCGAGTGGTGTGTCAAAAAAATTAACAACATTACCACTCTAAGTTTGGCAGGGTATAGCATTGAATATGACAATTGCAGTCTCTTCAGTCTTTTCTTCATGTCCTGAAATTTAGATCGCTGTTTCTGAATTTCTGGGGAAAAATCAGGAAAAAACATAACTTTCGTCCCATTGAAAAGAACTTCTTTTAACAGCCTAGCTCTTTGCAGAATAAGATCTCTATCCCTTTGATTAAGTAATCGCACTAAGAATGGTCGTGGTGGGGCTCCAGGTGGTAGGGGCCTTGAGGGTACCCGATGTGCTCATTCCACCGAAAAGGTCATGGTGAGGTGGTCTTTCCCTATAGTTTCTCACAGTCATATTTCTGCAAACTCTGTTGGGTTAGCACATTCTGCATGCTCTGGAAGCCCCACCAATCTGATATTATTGAAAACGGTTTTCCAAGTCCTCTAATTTATGAGCGTTAGTATCATATTTTTTCTTTTTTCTTTGACATCTTTATTTATAATCTGAGGTATATCCTCTAGTTTCTTGGCTCAGTCTTCCAATGCGTGTGTTCGTTCCCGTATTTTCTGCATATCTTGACAAAGTAAGACAAATTCCTTCTTTAATTCCTTGCATTTGTCCTGTTAGATTGCATAAGGAGTTTTGACATTGTTGTACTGCTTTTAACACATCCAACAAGGTGGGTTCTGAAGATGATGCGGATGATGGAGGTGATGGTGATATAAGTAGACCATTAAACTGTTTATCAGTACCAAGTTCCACCTTTTCCTCTATTTCTTTGTTTTGACCTTATTTTGAGCTAGGTGTGTATCTAAAGTAGTAGTATCTGTCTTACTGCAGTGTTGCTCTAATACTTCACTAGGAGCATGCTGAGAAGGTTCACTTTCATTTTCTTTGGGTATTGCTGCAAATTTTGCAAGTTTGGTAGCTGCAGATTCCTTAACTTTTTCCTTCACAGATTTGCCACTTTGCGTTTGTTGAGGAGGGCCATTAGTATCCTGTGTAGATGCCATGATATTAGTATTGGATGCCCCCTGCATATATTTTTTCCTTGTCATGTTTCTTAGAGACCGTTTCAGATTTCTGTTCCTCTCTTTTCCCTTTTCTTTTGCCTTTTTCCTCCTGCCCCTTTATCAGTCTTTGATCTACTTTTTTACCATTTACCGATTTATTTTACTATTTTTCTTTTCCTCTTTCTCCTCGCTCCCCTCCTTACTTTCTTTTGCTGTTTTGCTGATTTTACTGGTTTTCTGGTTTTATTATTTTACTTATTCAAAAAAATCTTCCGTCAATATTCTATGACATACAGTTCACAGTTCCCAGTTCACAGTCCACAATTCAATTCACAGTTAGTTTTTGTATTCAACTTTCACTCACCCTTTTAAAAAGTTATCATTCCCGACTCTCGGCTCTCAGCCCCCAGCTCGGCTCTTGACCTGACTCCGCCGGACTATTGTAAGTGTAGTATAACAATTTAGACTTCACTGAGCGCCGCTAACTCCGAGCTTGGTCAGCTTGGCATAGCACTGCTCCCATTTTGCACTGGTGTCTATGGAAAATCTTTGTCAGCTTGGCATGGCTGCACACTGCATATGCACCAGATAAGAAGGACACTGCGGCTTCAGATGCCCACACTGGAGATGGCCGCGCTGTGCAGGAACTTCACAAAGTAAGAAAACGATGCTGCACAAATAGAAAGCTGGGCATAGTTTACAGCATACCTTTGTTACTTTGCAAGAGGTATGAGTATTCTGGGGGTATTTTTATCTTGAAAGTCATATTTCGACCGGAACTCCACTTTAAGGTTTTTGACAAACTCATTTATGTGTTTTCTCCCCAATTCCAGATCCTAACAGTTTGGAAGGATCTCATAAACTAAAGCCTGGTGACTTGTGGATTGTTAAGAGACATTTATATATAAGGAAATGCAAACGCAATACAGCATCTATTCATGTACAGTTTTGCAAAACTTGAAGGAATAGTCACCTGGATCCACACCAAACACTGAAAAAAATATTAAATTAAAATAATCTCTGCATTTGATTTGTTTCCCTCTTGGAATCACATTCTAGGGTACTATTTATTCAAATGCTTTAATTGTAAGGGATATAAATATATTGTAAATGGTCAGCCTGGAGTAGGTCTAATAAGGGGTTAATCGAAGAGGGAAGATACTTCCCCTTCAGACCTGGTTATTAATCAGCTGAGCTGAAAGTGTCAGTGGAGCTGTGTGCTAGGAGAAAGAGAGACAACATTGGGAGGAGAGCTTCATTGCTGGATGATTACCCTGCCTCGCTAGAGCTGTGCACTGTGCACATAAACCTGTTTGCTACAGAGACTGAACTTTTCCAGTGTGTGCAACTATAGTACAAGACAAGCCTGTCATTTTCTGTTTAACTTACTGTTTTGCTGAATAAAGCTACTTTTATTTTAAATTGATTGTCTTTGAGCTGGCTGTTCACCCCTCTGATCCCTGACACTTGGTGGCGAATGCGGGCAGTTTGAGGGGTGCATGCCAATCCAATGTCTTGGGTGAAAGCTGCACAGGCTGAAATCATCTGAACAAGCCATGGAGGAGCTAATTAAACAGTTAGCAGTGGCTAACGCCAAGGCAGTCGCTGTGCAACAAGAAACAAACTGCTTGCTGGTTGAGCAGCTGGTAGGTTTACAGCAAGTAAAGACCCAGCAGGCTACAATAGTAAAAAGTGACCCCGCAGTAAAGCGTGACCCGCGAAAGGCAGTGTAACAGTCCCTGCAAAAGATGACAGCCACAAACAATGTGGAATTGTACCTAGTTCTGTTTGAGTGGATTGCAGCAAGAGAAGGTCTGCCTGATAAAGACTGGACAGATGTGCTGGCTCCTTTTCTGACCGCAGATCCCCAACAGGCATATTGTGACCTGGCCCCTGAATCAGCCAGGGACTATAAGCTACTGAAAGCAGAAATCTTATCAAGGCTAGGAGTGACTGTTGCTTTAAGGGCAAACCGAGTCCACGGCTGGCACTTTGACAAGGCTAAGCCTGCCCGTGTGCAGCTGTACCACCTGATGCACCTGTTCCAGGACTGGCTGAAACCTGAGGAAAAGACACCCACTCAGATTGTGGAAAGAGTCGCACTGGACCGTTTCCTGCATGGGCTGCCTAGGGAGCTCCATCGATGGGTGGCTCAGTCCGAGCCCCATTCCCTGGATGACATGGCTGCTGCTGTCGAGCACTAGGGCTGTGCGGGAAAGTTTCCACAAGAGTCCCTCTTTTTCCAGAGAGCTGGTCTGTTCCAGCATCAAGATGGCACCCCTTGACTGCACTGTCTCTGCTCGGGTGCATAACACCGCGGCCAAGAGCACCCCAGTGCCAAAGCTTCTGGAGAGCCGACAGGGGGGACCCCGTGAGGTCTGCTGTTGGTCCTGCCATCATCTGTGTCATCTGGCGGCCCAGTGCCCAAGACAAGAAGAACCCATGGAGTACGACATGGGTCGTCGACGCTCCATGTATGCCCATGCATTATGTGCCGCAACCAGTTTGAATCCGCATGAGTGTGTGGTGCGGGTCAATGGACAGGAGATAGTAGCGCTCCTTGAGTCTGGGAGTATTGTCACCCTGCTCCGAGCAGATGGGTTACAAAGAAAGCTGGTACTAAAGGAACAGGTCAGCGTCATCTATGTGCATGGTGATGTTAAAAACAAAAAAATCCGGTAGCCTGTGTGACCCTGTGTATACCAGCAGGAACTGCTACACTAAAAGTTGGGGTGGTCCCTGGATTACCCCATGACTTAATGATCGAGCGAGATTGCCCCATGTTTTGGGACTTGTCCGAGCAAAAGCTCAAAGGTTCGGGATTTCCCCCAACAAGCAAGAACCCACAAAAGTGGTAAATAATGCTGTGTTGCAGGATGTTATTACTGAGGATCTGTACCAGGTTCCTGAACCTGCAGGAAGTGAGCCCGGTCCCCTGGAAGTGTTTGCGGGATTGGAAGCGGAAAGTACATCCTCTGAGCCATATATGTCAGATCTCGGGGGCTCCCAGGAAGATTTCCTTAGTGCTCAGATGAACCCACTTTGATCCGCACCAGGGAACAGGCCAAAGTGTTAAACGGTGAACCACAACACCCAGGGGTGAATGTGCAGTTCCCCCATTTTGCTGTGAATCACGACTTGTTATACAGAGTAACTATGGTGTTACATTTGGCTCATAGTCGTGTACTTGGGGGTCACCTTGGAGCTGTTAAATCTCAGGAACGGGTTTTACAGCAATTTTATTGGCCAAGTCAGCTAAGGGACACCAATACATTTTAGTTGCCCTTGACTATGCCACCAAGTATCTGGAAGCGGTCCCTTTAAGCTGTTTCAGATGTTCATGAGAACAGGGCTCCCATCCCAGATCTTGACAGACCAAGGTACCCCTTTCATGTAAAAAGTGATGAAGGAGCTCTGTAAACTGTTTAAGATTAAACACCTGTGGACTTCAGTGTATCACCCACAAACTGACGGGTTAGTGGAGAGGTTAACAAAACCTTAAAGGGATCACCCCTCTGATCCCTGACACTGTATATATATATATATATATTTAATGTGATTTGAAAAGTAGTTCAGCCATGTTGAAGTCATATTTGTCTTTTGTATGTCTTCTATTTTATGTAGAATTGTCTGTGTTTACCTATGCTGATAAGCCAGCATGCCAACAATTAAGCTAGAAGGCCATTTTGGCCACAGGAGTGTACAGCCAATACTCTGTAAATATGTCTTATCAATCATTTGTTTTTCACAATGAAAAGTCATTTTGTAAAGAAAAAGCTGCTCAGCTATTATATTCTCCACAATGGAGTATTGCCTCTTTGGCCAGGACTACCTCCACCTAAGCGTGTGGAGGTTCCAAGTTAAGGGTGATAGCAGGTATGGTTAGTGATCAAAATATTCATCAAAAGAGGGGAAATTGTAAAGGAAATTTGTACGTTCTGTATATAATTATATTCTATTTTGTATATATTGCACACTGCACTAATAATGTTTTCATTACATGTTTGCATTCTTTTGAGTCCTGATTAGAATTAGCCTGCCTATGTTATGCCCCTTGTTACCATACAAGTACAATTGTCATATAAATGTGATACTTACCTAATCATGTGTATAAAAACCTTCAATTGTGTAATAATAAAGCAGAACAGTTATTTGTTAAGATGCTGAATGTATCTTTTGTGTCTGTTCCCTACTGCAGTAGTTATTATTAATTTGGAACCACTAATCAATATGAGGATAGGAGTTGCCTATCTATAAAAGAATCCAGAACAGGCTGTTGCTGATTTTTTAAACCAAGCTAAATGTAAAAGTAAAAAAAAAACTAACTACACATCCAAAATATGTGATGCCAGAATGTGTTGTTTCTAATGCTGTCTGTAAGCATATAAGTTAAAGGAGTTGTAAAGTCTCAGGGTTTTTCATCTTACTGCTTTCTATGCATTAAGGTGAAAAACCTTCTGTGCTGTAGCAGCCTCCCCAGAGCCCCCCTTTTTCTTACCTGAACCCGATCGCTCCAGTGACGAGCACGAGCCCAGCAGCTCCAGCCGCTGTCTTGGGTCCTCATTGGATAGATTGATAGAAGCAGGAGCCATTGGCTACTGCTGCTGTCAATCAAATCCAGTGACACAGGAACTGGGGATAGGGCCAAGTCCTGCTGTATGTGTCAATGGACGCAGCAGCAGGACTCGCGAACGCACCCGCACGGGTGCCCCCATGGAAATCGGCTCTCCATATGGGCTCCCGATGAAGGGGAGGAGTCAGGAGCGCTGCCGGGGGACCCCAGAAAGGGAGGTTCGTGGCCGCTCTGTGCAAAACCCTTGCAATGAGCAGGTAAGTATGACATGTTTGTTATTTAAAAAAACAAAAAAAAAAAACAAACCTTTACAATTACTTTAAATGAGTTGTGTCTTTTCCATGTCACTCTCAAATTTTAATTCAAACGGCCCTCTCCCTAGAAGCAACTGGATAAAAAAGAAAATGAAAGGAGGTATTCAGAAACAGGAATAAATAATATTTTACCTGACACTCATCCAGCATCCAAGTGGTCCAGGGATTTACTAAATATGTTAATAATTCAATAGGTATTATATTTGTGTGGTAGAGGAGATGCAGCTGAACCACAAAAAGATCTGCAGAATATATTGTAGCCTATGAATGCAGGTAAACAAATGAATGGGGTATACACTGTATATGTGTTAAAATAACTGTTAAGATGAAGCTAGACTGCAGATCAATCTCAGATTTGTGGGCTGCAAGATGGATATACAAATTGCTGGATACAAAGTAACCAAAAACAATCAACATGAAACAATGTTCTGAACACCCTGAGGAATAGGGTAGATGACAGCTGACACCTAAATAGCTCTGCGAGACTGCCCCCTCCTCCAGGCACCAAGCTTCCAAGCACTGCTGGGAATAGCTGTCAAGAGCGCTGGGGCTAATGAAAGGAGACGTGTTTCGAAGGCTATATCTCATTCTTCCTCAGTCAAGAAGGCAGATGCAGCCTTTGAAACGCGTCAGTGCTTGGAAGGAAATCAGTTCCAGCGTCTGTACACCAATCACAGTGAGGGAACTCCATCTGCAGTGGTCCCTACAGGCTCAGACCCACCGGTCTCCAGCCTCTTTGTCAAGTACTCCTACTGCACTGTGACATGCTTGTATACACTGAGCTTTTGTGAGTGCATTACTATCTTTTTATTTTTAATCATTTAATAAAACAAACTGCTACACTATATAGCCGCGTTGTACCCCTCAATATTCCCTTTTTCACATTCAGAAACAAGGTGGGTGACTAATGTAAAATAGATGAACTACCAACAAAGGAGAAGAAATGTTTAAATGTTGCCAATCAAACTTTATCCCAGATGAGATTCCATTTGAGAAATGACCCTAGTGAGGGGACTTCACACTACATCTAAGCCTGATGAATAAGTCTTTATTTAAAGTAGGGAGGGGGATTTATCAAAACCTTAGCAGCCAGAATCTGGAGCAGCTGTGCATGGCAACCAGTCAGCTTCTATCTTTCATTTTCAAAGCTAAACAAGTTGATGCTAGAAGCTGATCGGTTGCCATGTTCAAGCATGCATTACATTTTTTAAATATAAAAAAAAATCATACCTTATGAAATTTATGTTGTGTATTTTGGACTCCAAATACAAGCTCTTCTTATATTTCGAACAGCTCTATTTTCTGAAACTATTACCGTAAAGACTGCACAACCAATTGTTTATAAAATTGTGGAATTGTGTCCTCCACAATGCTTAATATAGATTTGATTTGAGGCATTTATTTTGAAATTTGACATTGCCAAATCTGTGGAGTTCTGTGAGAATAACAATGACAACCTTGTATGCTTGATTAAAAAAAAGGAAAATAGGCATATGCTACCAGCTTATGTTCCTAACTGCCCACTTTACTTCACTTTATGTCTGTATATTTACTATTTTATTTAAATTTATGTCACAATAAAGACTAATTTGCACCATTATGTTCCATGCACACTGGCTTACAAATCGCTGTTTCTACAGGAGTTTTGTGTTTTGCCTGTAGAAGCAGCTAAATGTTAACCTATGTGTCTATGCACAGTAGGATGTTTTAGGGAAAAAAACCCTCTGGTTTTGATTGGAGCTTTCTGGCAGAAAAAAAGCTAAACTCTCCTAAGCGCTCCTAAACTCCTGTTCAAAATCGCTCTTTTTTTTCTGCCAAGGGAACTGGCTTTTTTTTTTAAGTTGTAAAAGTGAAATGTCTAAAATTGCAATTAAATTGATTTTAATTTCAGATTGTAACACTGAAAACTCAGTGGAACAGTCCAAGGGGGTAGGGCTGAATACTTATTCAAAGCACTATAGAAACATATCGTTGCTTGCAAGATATATTTATTTATATTAGCCAGCAGTAACCATTCGCATGTTTTATTTCATTAGTTAAGATACAATTAAACACTAAATTAATGACATTTAGTTTGTTAAACCACCATGATGGTTGCACCTCCATTGGGAGTGCTCATGGCAATGACAGAGGGTGACAATGTAGAACAATTGGAAGACAGGGCATTGTCACCCCTATAACATTAAGTGCCTGTGCAAATACCTTCATTGCAAATTCCCAGGCATTAATTTAATATATGCCTCAGATTTAAAAAATATTAAAGAGCACTTTTGATATTACTTTCATGTTTAAGCTTGTACTAGATTTTTATGATCAGAATTACATTCAATGAAAAAAATTAAAGTACATTAAGGTAATACATTTTGAGAGATTAAAATAGGTTCCTGCACTTTGCACATCTTGTTAAGTAATGCACACTTAGCCATCTGACAGTCAGGATGCTTGGCAAGTTTGAGTACTATGATGACAAATACATGTTCAGATGTGCTCATAATTCCAACATGACCAAATGTGTTGTTTAATAGGGTACTATATAGGCAACTTTTGACTAATTGAATATGGTATGATTACATAGAAAAATATACATTTTTTTAGACAGTGTCTAATTTAAAAAATGTACAATATGATATGATATAATATAATATTATATATTATTGCAGAAGATGTCATCCATGGCAAGGATTGGTTGGGTATCAGGCCAATGAGATTGATAACATCTATTAAAACAGTTATAACAGCTGACTATTTTTATGTGAATGCTGATAACCAGACACATGAAGGGTACTTGCCACCCTTTGCATCCCCATTGCATCTTACTGCATAGCAAGCAGTAAGGTAAAAACCTTCTGCCCTTACAACCATTTTTAGTATTTATATTTCTTCTGTCTCTGAAAAAATAAAAAACTAAAGGTTAAAGGCAAATGTTTTCTAAAAATAAAATATTCCGCATAGGGTAGATACATTTTTTTAATGTCTGTAATCAGAGACATAACTATAATTTATGGGACCTCATAGCAAAATGTTGATTAAGTCCCCCCCCAACTTTTTTTTTGTAGCAGCTGGCAGTGTCAACAGTGACATAATTTGTCATTAATCTTAACATAAAGTTTGACTCAGGGACAGGTGCAGTAGTAGGAGAGCTGCCAGCATAGTCAATATACTAAAGGGACAAGCGCTTTGCATAAAAATTATAGTTGTAGTAATAATAATAGTAATAACAACAGCCATAATAATATTTCATATTATAACAACATAATTACTGCTCTTGCATACAATTTTTCTAAAAACCCTAATACAAACATCTCTAAGCTTTAGCTTATTCTTCCACCTTTTTTATAGCGCTACAAAGCTTAGCTATTCTATAAGGCTTTAGCTGAAGTACTCTCATTTTGGACTGCATTAAACATGCCAAGTTAATTTTAATCTATAGCAGAAGTTCCAAGGATAATAAATCTGAAATGCTAAGTAGGGATGAGCTCCTGGTTCAGAACTAAATTTTCTTGTTCGGGCATTTGTCCAAGCACTGGACTTTTAGCCCATTTAGCAGGAGCCAAACTTCATATATAGAAACAAGTTTTTCTCTTGCTTTTGTATATGACACATTCCTTCTTCCACTGTCAAAAGTTGTAAAGGGAGCAGAGGTGTCAACAACTGCCATGTCCTTAGCATCCAGCGGCGTCACCTGGCCCCATTCACTTGCTGGCTGAGAATCCCCGACCATGTAAACAAAGTGACCGGGATCGTTTCAACAAAAATGAACAAGCCTGGTATTAATTTTAAGGGGAACCTTTTGTAAAAAAAAAAAGGCATGGAATCCCAATAAATTCTATACCTGTTGGGTCTGGTATGGATTTTAAGGGGAAATTCCATCCAAAAATCAGGAAAAAAAATCTCTATCCTTAGTCAAGCATGCAATGAAGCAGGCCAAGAAATAGGGAAGATATGAATGAGGCTTCCCCCTCCTTAACCAAACCAGGCTACATGCCCTCAATATGAGGGGGTATCTTGCCAGAAGGGATCCTCTTGGCAAAGCACATTGTCTGCATGTTTATTAGGGCAAGGGCCTCTTCCCCAGAACCCCATCCCTATGGTTGTGGGGGTCTGCAGGTGTAGGGCCCATTTTAACAATAAGGGAGCACCCAGATACCAGCCCCTGCCCCCCTCCCCCATGTGAATGAGTACATGGCACATATGACCCCTACTCATTCACACAAAAAAGTAAAGTAAATAACATACACACTGCTTTTGACAAATCCGTTAATGAATTCCCATCTAGAGCAATTGTTTCATTTTCTTGCACATGTGAAAATCTGCATTTTTGGCTTTAAACATTACGTAACCCCCCCACCCAGCCACCAGAATATTATATATTTTCTGAAAGGAGAGGCCTTTAATCCCCTATTTTTTGTAAAAAATAAAAGATGAGATAGTATAGAGTAGGGAGATAAAAAAAAAAAAAATCTGTGTGTGCCTAAAAAAATGATACCCAAAATGATCAGTAGGTGATGTTTAAAATGTCTTTAGAGCTCCTCAGTTTAGAATAAGCCATAAATGAGGGACCTCGAATTATTGTTCTTACTCTAATGTTAATAGCGATACCTCACATATATAGTCATAGTTTACATATATGTTCACACCATTTGCTTGTGTCTGCATTTTTTGGACTTGCTCCAAGGAAATAACATTTGAATTTTTTTTCATTTTTATTTCATGTTATTATATGTTTTTTTTCCTTTTTTATTATATTTTTTTCATTTAAAGTGATTGTAAAAGTTTTTTTCAGTTTTTTCAAAGTAAAAAACATCTCTATTCTTACCTGCTCTGTGCAATGGAATTGCACAGAGTGGCCCAAACCTCCCCTTCTCGGGTCCCCTGCTGACACTCCTGGCTCCACCTTTGTCCAGTGAGGTGCAAAAATTGATGCCTAAACATTTTTTACCTAAATGCAAGGAATGCATTAAGGTAAAAAATGTTTAGGCTTTAGAACCACTTTATTGCTATCATGAAGGAGCTACCAAGCCCCCTATGCGACAGCATTGGCAGGTGACAGATTATCCTTATGGATACACTGGAGGTCTATTAGACCCCTAATGTCTCTCTTGCCCTCTAGTGCACCTAATTCAGCACAAATTGTGCCTGATTAGCTCCTACTGACAACAGCAGTGGAAGTGACAGTTCTGAAACCTGTTGCCTCGTTTACATACATGAGAATTCATTTATGGCATTTTCATTTTTTTTTTACTAGTAATGGAGGCGATCTGCGATTTTTATCGGGACTGTGATATTGCGGCGGACATGTCGGACAATTTTGACAGTTTTATGGGACCATTGGCATTTATACAACGATCAGTGCTATGAAAATGCACTGATTACTGTGTAAATGTTACTGGCAGGGAAGGGGTTAACCTGAAGGGGGCGATCTAGGGGTTAACTGTGTTCCCTGTGCGTGTTCTAACTGTATGGGGGCTGGGCTGGCAGGGGCATGACAGATCTAACTGATCCCAATCACAGGGGTCAGTAGATCTCTGTCATGCTGCCGGTCAGAATGGGGAACTGCCGTGTTTACATTGGCGGTTCCCCGTTCTGGCTCTGTAGTAGCTGATTGTGGGTCGCCGGCAGACATTGAGCCTGCCCGACCTGCGGGCACACTCACAGAGCGCGCAGCTGCGCGAGATGACATACAGGTACATCACTTTGTGCAGAAGAGCCCACCTGCCGCAGTATATCTGTGTGAGCATGCCGGCAAGCGGTTAAGTGGTTAACTTAAATAAACCCCAAATGTCCAATGATGTAAATCCACCTGCCATCCCAGGTGACATCATTGACCAAATGTGGTCCTTTTTTTGTTTCTGTCATGAGCATCATTCATTATGACTGATGTAGATCTGCAATGGCTTCTCCTGCTTTCTCTGAGCCAATGAGGAGAGAGAGACCCAAACGAGCTTCTGCTGGAACAGTTGAAGTGGAACTACAGTAAAAGTCTGTACATTTTTGTTACATGTCCCTCCTGGGGTCATTTGCCATTACTAACTGAGTGGTAAAAGAGGTAGGAAGCAGACCCACACACACACACCAATAAGGGCAGAGGGGATCTCACCCTTTCCCCCCTTTTGTTCAAAAGTAAACAATAAAGTTTCTGCTGGAGATCCATCTTAGCACAGAATCGGTAGCAGGAGAGGAATTGTGGCAATCTGCAAGTCAGAGGAGCGTGATCTCCCAGGACAGACCCATTTTTAAGGGAGCTGTGTAATTATAAACAATGAAAACCCTGACACAGTACTTCAGCTTTTATTAGTGAAGTTCAGAACAAGTTAATAAATAATTCTTTGAGAGAGCACCATAACACTTGGGAACTGAAAGCTCTGTGTGACATTCTCCTTTTATGTTACACTAGCTGTGGGAATAACATTTTAAAACGTCTCTATGTGGAGTGACAGCAATTTATTGAGATACATAATAATAAACTTTATTATGCATGACAGCCTATGCTTAATGATAATTACTTTTGATGCTGGAGAGGGCGTGATATCGCATTCATAAATTAAATGAGAACACACAATGTCAGTTCCGCGAAGAGGATAAACAAGACTAGCCGTGATTATTCTGGGACAAGTGTAGTCTCATAGTCATTAAAAAAATTGGATCTCACAGACAAATAGTTTTCAGTTCCAGGCATTCAAGGTAACCTGTGCTCAGATTAAAATGCAGGCTGTCATTGCTGCCCTCTCAGTCTGAAAATATTAGCTGCCTGGGTTTTATACTGATCCAATGACTTCAATACTTTATGAGTTTAAGGGTCATTCTATGCAAAAGTGATATTCTTGTTAGACCTTGGATTTTTATTTATCTTGTATACTCCAACACTGATATTTTCCTGCCATAATTCTTAACTTGCTCCTACCCACCTAGGGGTTGTTGGTTTTCACATCTACCATTGTCTGCTTGAGCTTTTTCTGTTGCTTTCTGTATAATATAAAACTAATACAAAACCAACAGGGGAAGTGGACAGATATGGAAACTCTAAAATGTGAGCAAACTAATTTAAAACAATCCACCCATCCTCGTTCAATTCTTAATACCGTCCTTTTATAGTCACAACCTCATATGTTCTATTTATTTTTAGGTTCCAGATTGTTCTTATAGTGAAAACGTATCTTACTGGGAATTTGAGTATTTCATAACTTCAGTAACCTAGTCATATTTTGGGTCCGTCGATTATAAAAGTCTGACTCTCCCGTCGTTACTGTCGGACGTAAAATTAGACTCGTGTCCAATGGAACTTACGGACCTTGACTTTTGATAAACAGACACTCTAGGTTAAAAAAATTACTGATACTCT
>BLSH010511829.1:1164963-1179890 GCA_018402905.1 Glandirana rugosa | reverse complement strand
GCCCCCCCCCCCCCCCCCCAGTCCATACCAGGCTCTTCGGGTCTGGTATGGATTTTAAGGGGAACCCTGCGCCAAAATTTTAAAAAAAATGTTGTGGTGGTCCCCATGACAACATACGGTCAAGGTGCTTTGGGGGGACCCCTAAGCACCCTCCCATGTTGAGGGCATGTGGCCTGGTATGGTTCAGGAGGGGGGGCACTTGCTCATCCCCCCTATCCTGACCTGCCAGGTTGCATGCTCAAATAAGGGTCTGGTATGGATTTTGGGGGGCCATCTTTTTTAAACTTTTGGCATGGGGTTCACCTTAAAATCCATACCAGGCCCTTTGGATTTTGGGGGGGACCCCATGCCATTTTTTTTCCTAATTCTGTCATAGGGTTCCCCTTAACCACTTCAATACACTGTGTTATATATACTACACTGACTGCACCATATAGTCTAAACTGTATTATATATACTACGGGACTGCACTCTATGAAATTGTAATGACATGCCCCAGTCAAACAGGTGCAGAAAAATTGGGCCTTGGGTGTTGGTGGTGACAGAATACTGTAACCCCTCACAGTTACTCTTATTGGGCGCAGGAACGGGCCCTGCTGTTGTATTGTATTTAAAAAATTGTAATGACATGCCCCAGTCAAACAGGTGCAGAAAAATTGAGCCTTGGGTGCTGGTGGTGGCAAAACACTGTAACCCCTCACAGTTACTCTTGTTGGGCACAGGAACGGGCCCTACTGTTGTAAATTATTTTAACAATTGTGATGACATGCCCCAGTCAAACAGGTGCAGAAAAATTGGGCCCTGGGTGTTGGTGGTGGCAGAACACTGTAACCCCTCACAGTCACTCTTGTTGAGTGCAGGAACAGGCCATGCTGTTAAAAGTTATTTAAAAAATTGTAATGACATGCCCCTATTAAAAAGGTGCAGAAAAATTGGGCCTTGGGTGTTGGTGGTGCACTAAACCCAAAATATTGTTGGAAGCTAACATCATCAGGATTAAGGAGGAATAGGATAGGCAGTGTAGGCAGTCTTCAATGGATCCTAGATCCCTAGCAAATTCAATCAGTTACGTCAGCATCAGGGGCTTGATAGCTGCTGATCCAGGAATGATTCCTTTTTATAAATGTGAGCCCATCAACGGGGTCTATAGATAGGCGCACTCTTTGATCCATTACGAACCCTCCAGCAGCACTGAATGTCCGTTCAGAAAGCCACTAAAGTATTCATGTGTGAAATATACCTGGTTGATCCTGCCTTCAGCTGTCTCTCCTATCTTCTCTGTCTCCCTACACTGCAGGCTGACATTGTGTAGACCAGCTGATGTCCTCTATGGAGCATGCTATGGTTCAGTTCCCTTCTAAGCTCTTCATTTCCTCCTTATTGTTATCTGTGCAGCCCACATAGCTATAGAGTCACACCCGTAGGCATATACACAGTGGTAAATGACACTCCCATCCCTCCCTTCTCCTCCATGTCCTCCTATAGCTGAACGCTATGGGAATGGGATATAGTAGATGGATTGATCACATTCACTAAAAAAACTCACAAAACACTTTGTTTTAATATAAATCAGTAAATCATATATTGTATCTACTTGCTAATACCTGTAAAGTGAAAAAAAAGAAAGGGCCTTGGATGCAGATGCTGTCTAAACTGAATGAATACTATTGCCAATTATTTCTGACTCTGCCTACACCACATTAATACACACAAATGCACATTTGATGTTCAATAAAGATGTATTGGGAGCTGTAAAACAGTTATTTGATATTTATAATCTAGCTTGAATTACTTTTTTGAAACAGTTTTTTCTTTAGTCATGTGATTGGCAAAGCACCAATCAGTACTGGCTAGACTGTAGAGAGTATACATCAGCAGAGTAATAGAAGCCCCTCCCAAAGCTCTTTCCATGTAGATGCCAAAGAACAAGTAAAGATCATGTGACCACACAACAGCGCTGCAGGAATAAGGTACTTAGAGGATTTAAAAATAAAAACAAAATACAGTGGTGTGATATAAATGATTTATGTGAATGAATTATGGCAATTTACACACTATGTTTAGTATCACTTTAAGATAAGGCAGAATGTGACTCTTCCAGGAGTGTCAACTTCCTGTTTCACTCCTCTTCAAGAACTACAGGACAACATTTCCTGCTTTCCCTTCACGCTCAGTAGTTTGATCTACTGGCTCCTATTTCACAACTGTGTCTTATAGGAACATAAGTACCGGTGAAAGGAACTACAAAACTAAACATAACTTGTACTTCATTCAGTCAGGAAGAAATATGATTTCTGACTCCATGAATGTATATACTGTAATGAATGCTTTTCACATTAAAACAAATTGTATGCAATTTAGAACATGGTCTAGGCCTCTGAAAATGCTACTTGCCTGGCTGTTTCTGGAATTTTTAGCTATTGGGTCATGGATGTGGAGCAATCATTCAGCAAGGGAAGTATCAACTCCTGATTGACACTTGCAGAAGAATATCAGCAATGAAAACTCCCATATTTTATGACAGGTTTCCTGTGATATCCCTTACCTTTTGCTCTAAGAGACAGGTTATGTAACCGGTAAAACATCCTATGAGGAAAGTGAAAGTGGATTTAAAGGACATGTCGATAGAAAAAAATGAAGCCTGCTATTTCTGACTGCTGAAACCACATCATTAAATTTAAAGCCAAGGAGCAAGTGTTTTGAGGGAAACATTTCTTTCATTATATGTGACATACAAGTGCACAATATTCGTTTATACTTGGCCTAGGTATGAGAAGTTGTCAGACAGTGAACGCCTGCATTTGTAAGGACGTGATTGCTTGTATCATCTGATGGCGACTTGCTGTGATCCAGCTAGTGTCACCTCACTCTCTGTTCCCCTTCCTGCTGACTGCCGGACCTCTGCTGTTTTTCTCTGCCATTGATCTTGACCTACCTACTGACCTTCTAAATCTTTGTTAATGTGTGTACCAGCTGTGCTCTGGCTGCTGACCCAGGTACTGCTCCTGTGTGTCCTTTGCAACTGAAGTCCTACTGTAAACCCTAACCCTTTACTACCATTTGTACCACATAGACTGTCCTGCTTGTTCTTACATAGTTACATAGTTAATCAGGTAGAAAAAGACACAATTCCATCCAGTTCAACCAACAGAGAAAACACACACACACACACAAACTCCACCTACACCATCCTATAACCACAGTTCATCCAGAGGAAGGCAAAAACCCCAATAAAGCATGATCTAATTTGCTCCAGCAGGGTGAACAAATCCTTCCTGATACCCCAAGAGGTGATTGGATATTCTCTGGTTCAACTTCACCTATAAGTATTAGTATCCAGTTATATTATATGAAATTAGGAAAGAATCCGGGCCCTTTTTAAAAACAATCTACTGAGCTGTCCAGAACCAGCTCATGAGGGAGTCTATGTCACATTTTCATAGCTCTTACTGTGAAGAAGCCTTTCTTTATTTTTAGATTAAATCTCTTTTCCTCCAGACATAAAGAGTGCCCCCTTGTCTTTTGAGATGGGCTTAAGGTGAATAACTCTACCCTGAGTACACGATATGGACCCCTTATGTATTTATACATGTTGATTATTTCCTCTTTCAGTTCAGCTAATCTTTACTCATAGCTGAACTCCTCCATGACTCGTATCAGTTTGGTTGCCCTTCTCTGTACTTTTTTCAGTTCCCCAATATCTTTTTTATGAACTGATACCCAAAACTAAACTGCATATTCCAGATGAGGTCTTACTAATGATTTGTACAGGAGAAAAATAATGTCTCTCTCTCTGGAGTCCATACCTCTCTTAATACAAGAAAGGATTTTGTTCGCTTTGGAAACTGCAGCTTGGCATTGCATGCCATTATTAAGTTTAAGATCTGCCAGAACACCCAGGTCCTTGTCCACCATTGATTTCCCCAGTTGTACTCCCCGTACTATGTATGATGCTTGCATATTCTTAGCCCCCAAGTGCATACCTTTACATTTATCGACATTAAACCTCATCTGCCACATATTTGCCCAATTAAACAGTGCATTGAGGTTGGCTTGTAAGACATCCTGTAAGGACATTATTCCACTGCACAGCTTGGTGCATTGGCAAGGACTGAAATGGTACTTTTAATCCCAGACCTTATATCATTTATAAATATATATAGGAGGAGAAGGGACACTAGCAAGCAATCTGATAACTGAGGGATGCAGGGAACAGGGCCGCCGCAGTTTAGGAACCTGGCTGCAGCGCTGGCTTCACCTCCACCGCTGGCTGAGGCTCTACTAGCCACTGCTTGCTAGAGCCACCTGGCATCAAGCAACCAGTGACGTCACAGCCGCGACTCCCAGCCCTAATGCAGAGGGAGGCCGAGGTGGCCCCAACATGCAAAGCTGAGGAGGATTTAACTTCCTCCCCCTCCGTGCTTAGTACTCTCCGCGGTCCAACCACCTCCTCTATCTTCTCCTGGGCCTCCAGCATGAGGGAAGAAGGGAACTAAAGTATAAGGTGAGGCCAGGCATATACAGTGTCATCATGGGGGAGCTGGGCACAGTCATTGCAGAGCCAGAGACCCATACAAAGAGGAGGGGGTTCATGCTGGGACTTGTAGTCCTTCACTTTTGGGGATGTGACCCCCCCAAAAGTAAAGGACTACAGGTCCCAGCATGAGTCCCTCAGAGCTGAGGATGTGACATCCCCCCTGACCCCCCAACTACTGAAGGATTACAGGTCCCAGCATGAACCCCTGAGATCTAAGGGGTTACATCCTTAGATCTCAGGGGTTCATGCTGAGACTTGTAGTCCTTCAATTTTGAGGGTGTCCCAACCTTAGATCTCAGGAGTTTATGCTGCAGCATGAACCCCTCAGAGCTGAGGACATGACACCCCCCACCTAAGGAAGGACTACAAGTTCAAGCATGAACTCCTGAGATCTAAGGATGTGACCCCACACAGCCACTAGAGGGTTCAGGATTCATTCATGCTTGTTCATGCTTGTAAATCAGAAGGGAGTGACTCACCCTAATGGTGAGGAATCATATATAGGACTTGTGTTGCATCTGTCATTCCACCATGCTACGTATGGATCCCCATACCAGTAAGAAACATGTAGAGAAAAATTGGGCATATTCCCAATGAGTAGGTATAATGTGACCCCAGACAATATGCTATCAAAAAAATAGATATCATTTTTTGGACATAAATTATTGCAAACAGCAGAACAGAACATCAATTCAAAAACCTCCACCATACGCCATAAATAACAACATTGTCATTGGATTAAAAATTAAAACAAATGCAGAACCCTAAAAGGACAGATGATTGATAAATCTGTTCACTGTGTGTGCTTAATCCACTTCAGACTCGATATAAATTCCAATACCTTGGACTTCTCCAGAGACCCCGCACAGCCACTAGAGACCCGCACAGCCACCAGAGGCCCCAAACAGCCACCAGAGACTCTGCACAGTCACCAGAGACTCTGCACAGACATTAGAGACTCTGCACAGTCACCGGAGGCCCTGCACTGCCACCAGAGACCCCATATAGCCACTTTAGAAGGAAGGGGTGGGACAAATTTAGATGGGGGAGCACCCGATTTTAGTCTTAGTCCTAGGGCAGCAAAAAATCAAAATACACCACTGGGTACACCACTGATAACCTTAGACCATTCAGATTATGGATCATTAACCACTACTCTCTGAATTCAGTCTTTTAGCCAGTTTTCTATCCATTTACAAACTGATTTTTCCAAGCCTTTAGCCTTTACCTTATGTTTTTGCCATGTGTGGGGAACTGTGTCAAACGCTTTTGCAAAATCCAAGTATACTACGTCAACAGTACCCCTCTGTCCAAGGTTTTGCTCACCTCCTCATAAAAAGAAATCAGGTTTGTCTGACAACTTCTGTCTTTCATGAATCCATGCTGATTTTTGCTTAAAATGTTTTTTTTCTAGCAAAAACTCATCTGCATGGCCTTTTATTAAACCCTCTTGTATCTTGTAATCCCTTTTTAAATATAGGCCCCACATTGGCCTTATGCCAATAAAACGGTACTATGCCAGTCTTTAAAGAGTCCCTAAAAATTTGAAACAATGGATTTGAAACAACAGAGCTCAATTCTTTTAGGACCCGTGTGTGTATGCCATCTGGTCCAGATGCTTTATCCACCTTTATTGTGTCTAAATATTTCTGGACCATATCAATTTGGGGCCATAGTGGTTTATTTGGCACTATGTCAATATCATCCCTATTATGGACATTATCTCCCCCGTGCTCCTTTGTATACACAGAGCCAAAGAAGGTATTTAATAAATTTGAAACAGAAAATGGGGGTATGGCACTTAGAATCCACAATGGGTGTGCAGATTTACAGTAGCAGAGTGCCACGTCCTATTAAATAGTAAATCAAGGAAAATATATAGAAGGATGGACTTTATAGGCACTGGTTATATTAAAAATATACATTTTCTTAATTACAAAAGGTTTTACCATAAAAACAATAAATACATACAGAATGAGAAAAATGTATCATATCTAGTACAGTTATTCCTGGTGTCTCCAGAGAGATGGCCACCTACTTCCTGGACCTCAGGTTTGGAACATTCTGGTGGCGGTTGTCATTCTTTAGATGTGAAGTATATTGTACAGGGAAAAGCTCTACATGTTTTGCGAGCCATACTTGCTTCTTAAGGAGCTAGTCATTCTGTTACTAAAAAGGAGATAACATCAAATCATTTTTTACATATTCATAATACAGGTATACATTGTCAAATATATATATATCATACCAACAAGTATACATTGAAATAAAAAATGTGCCGTGACCATTGGGTTAGCCCACCACCGCAGAGGAATAGAGCATCATATAGACGTGGGGACATGTCCTAGGTATTCAAAAAAATTATAAGAAAAGTAAAAAAATGCACGCCCATATCTGCGCATGGGGTAAGGAATGAAAAGATGCAGCCTGAATACCAAGTAGCAAACAATCCACTCACAGGAAAGTATTATAGTCCAAACAAGGCCAGCTAGGGGGTGTAGGGGCTCACTATATAAAAAAAGTGAAGGAGAGAAAAGGAACGAACCTGTAGCTATACTTACCCATATGAGGTTGTGTGCATAAAAAACAGGTAGCCAGTTAGTTATGCTAGTCATATAGGCAAAAAAGAGTCAGCCCACACTATGGACAAAAAGGCTTAACTACGCCCGTGGTCTGTAGGGGCACAGTCCGCCCTGAAATTTGGGAGGAATAATTCACTGTTGGGGAGCGTGAATGTGAATCCGGTGACACCCAAGGACAGAACGTACACTCCCTGCATCTGTAAGTACCCTTGTTGGTCTCGCGGATTACTGATGCGGAGGTGTAGTGGCTGTTAGTTAGTCTATCCCTCAGTGACATAGCTCGTTTGAACACAATTTGCGCTTTTTTGGATATATTTAGCCAATGTGGGGTCATCGCACAGCATATGCCAATGATTGGACAAGATAGACCGGAATTGTTGATTTTGAGCAGAGTCCTGTGTGATGAATCTCACAGTGGCTTGATCTTTGTCTTTTTGGTACAGCAGGTCACTGCGAGATTGTTGCAACACCCTTTGTATGCTCTCCTCAGAAGGGTTTTGGAGTATGCCCTCTGTGATAAGCGTTTCTATAGTAATCTAGCCTGACATTTGAAATCATCTTGATGTGTACAGTAAAAAGTTGCCTGCCATGGAAATTTGGGGTTCAGACAGTCATAAGTCTCTTGATCTATCAATCCTTCTTGGCAAGCCTCACCGATTAATGATCTATACTCACTATCAAAATGTGTAGTGGCTGAAGCTGAAATAGGTTGGTACCAAGCCCGGTTGGACAAAAAGTCGGTGCACATCCCCATGTACTGTTCCCTAGTTAAAAGGACAATATTCCCACCCTTATTGGTGGGCTTTATCACCAGGTCAGGGTGGTTACGTAACTTGAAGATCGCCAATGTTTGGCGGATGGATTGTCAGGAGTAGGCTCAGGTGACGTATGTTTGATGTCACTGACTGTAGCTATCAGAAAAGCCCAAATGTGAGGATTGGTGGTGAGGTCATGAAAGTTTCTCGATTTAGGTTTGAATTTCCCACTTGAGGAGGTTGTTGATGGATAGGATGTAGTTTCAAAGCATTGTGTCTCTGTAAGTTCGGCAGGTGTGCTAGTTACATGCGGGTTCTCATTCTCCTCCAAAAGGAGGATGAGATCCCGCAGTGCTCTAAACTCAGCCATAGTAAAGTTCTTAATTTTTTTGGAGAGTTCTTTATCCTGTTTCAGCCGTATGCGTTCATCATCGTACAAAAATTTGAATGTTAGTCTCCTCATAAATAGGACAAGTCTTTTCTAGTATTGTATTTGTCTAGTTATGTATAAATGAGCAAAAGGGGGGTAGTTATGTATAAATGAGTAAAAAAGGTGGGGTAGTTATGCATAAATGAGCAAAAGGGGGGGGGGTAGTTATGTATAAATGAGCAAAAGGGGGGTAGTTATGTATAAATGTGCAAAAGGGCGGTAGTTATGTATAAATGAGCAAAAGAGGGGGTAGTTATGTATAAATGAGCAAAAGGGAGGGTAGTTATGTATAAATGAGCAAAAGGGGGGTTAGTTATGTATAAATGAGCAAAAGGGGGGGTAGTTATGTATAAATGAGCAATCAAATAAGAGACGAATAAGAGACCACGTGTCGCTAGTGGCGAAAAAGAAAATGGAGACCCCTATAAGCAGACACATGGGTCTATACCACCAGTTTAATTGCAAAATTATGTATTTTTACGCCCTAGAACACATCCCCCGAATGAATGAGGAGGGGATCATGATAAAATATTACTCCAACATGAAACCTGGTGGATTCAAAATCTCGCAGCATTACGATATCCAGGCCTAAACGATTCATTATTGTACAAACCTTTTCTGTAATTATGTCGTGACTTTATAGCTTTCCATTCCTTTCAACATATAATAATAATACCTCTCATTTTTTGCCATTGTCTGTAAATTAATACCAAACAAATGTAAAGGAATTTACATGTAAAAATACCTTTTTGGTCTTCTTGTACAGAAAAAAAAGGTATGACCCCTAGGAGGTGCTATGTTTCCTTAGAATATTAACAATGTTTTTCTTGTCTAATAATATCGATTGAAGCTGTACCCTCTTGCTGATTTGTACTGAACTGTGCTGTTTGTGTTGTATGTTTAGGAAATAGAAATTGTGAATTTTGAATTATAATGTAATGTATTTACCTATCCAAGTGCTCTTTGGTTGCGGACGCAAAGTACCCTATCCAATATAATACACATAATTATATATTTCTTTTTGATAGTTCATAAATATAAACATTTCTGAGACATTGTAGGAGCTTGTGCTCACTTGTCCTTGGTCGTTCCGACCTTTTTTTTCTATCATTTTTTCTTGTTTTGTTTTTTTTCCTTTTTGCCTGTCCTGAACAATATATATACATTTCTTAACCCGAAACGGCAGAATTGTAGCCATATGGACACCCGGGGTTCTTGTGGGGGATACAGGTTGACCAATCCTTGCCCTCCCTGGGGCCCTGTCTTTTGGTCCCCTCCCCTAGGCTGTGGTGCTCCATAGGCTGCACTGTGAACGCGGTGGAGGGAGGATTTGAGGGTATCTTCCTCCTTCCTCTCTCTCCCCGTTACCAACTGGCGTGTGCCATACCTCTGATGGCCACCAACAGTGCTGTGCTGGTTTGTCCCCTCAACCCAGGGGGGACTTTCCAACATGGCTGCTGAGGACTCGACGCCCCCTCATTGGCACGAAGTGGGCCATCTTAGTCAGTCTGTCCACTATCATAAAAATGGCTGAAAATCCTTCCGATGGGGGTAACTCAACAATAAAATCTATAGAAATCATCTTCCAAGGTCTTTCCAGAATTGGGAGTGGTCTCGATAGACCCCAAGCCTTGTTCTTGCTGCCCTTATTTTGAGCACAGGTGGTACAAGACTCCACATAGCGCTTGCAGTCATCCCCCATTCGTGGCCACAAAAATGTGTGTTGGAGCAGTTCAGAGGTCTTGTAAACACCAAAGTGCCCCGCCAGTTCATGATCATGACAAAGTCCCAACACCGTGGTACGCACATCTTCAGGTACAAAGATCTGATTGGCATGCCACAGTAACCCCTCTCTTAACTGGAACTTGCTTTCAGAAGGAACACTGTATCCTGCAGATGTATGCAGAAATTCCCGGAGGGCAGAATGGTGTCGGGAGATGGTGGGGTCCCTTGACTCATTGAACATGCGCAAAAGTGCATCCGGCTTCGTATTCTTAGATCCCGGGCTGTATGTTATATGGAAGGAGAATCTGGAGAAGAACAGGGCCCATCTGGCCTGGCGTGGTTTTAGTCTTTTTGCAGTCCTTAAATACTCCAGATTCTTGTGATCCGTATAGATCAGGATTGGATGTGCTGCCCCTTCCAGTAGGTACCTCCATTCTTTCAATGCAGTCTTGATTGCCAGTAGTTCCTGGTCACTAACATCATAATTTCTCTCAGGTACAGATAGTTTGCGAGAAAAAAAAGCTACTGTATGCTTTAGCACCTTATCTTTGGGAAAGTACTGCCCCAACTGCTGTTTCAGACGCATCCACCTCAAGAACATATGGAAGAATCGGATCAGGATGTCTCTGAATGGGTGCAGATGTAAACAGATTTTTGAGGGTTTCAAAGGCAGACTGTGCTTCTGCGGACCAATGGAACCGGATGCCTTGCTTGGTTAACTGAGTGATGGG
The DNA here is from genome assembly GCA_018402905.1 of Glandirana rugosa. NCBI lineage: Eukaryota > Metazoa > Chordata > Amphibia > Anura > Ranidae > Glandirana > Glandirana rugosa. Next base: position 1,169,130 of record BLSH010511829.1, on the reverse strand, counting down.
AGAAATAATAGCTGAAAATCCTTTGATGAATTTTCGATAAAAGTTGACAAATCCAATGAAACGTTGGATCCCTTTCTTGTCGCTGGGTGTGGCCACTCCAAGATGGCTTAAACATTCTGAGGATCCATCTTGATGCCTTTGACAGAAATAATCAGTCCCAGAAATTGAATGCTCTGTTGTTCAAAGGTACATTTCTCAGGCTTGGCATAAAGTCCATGTTGTCTCAACCGTTCCAGGACACCTGAGACATGCTGGCGATGCTCCTCCAAAGATGGTGAAAAAATCAAGATATCGTCCTGGTAGATTATGACAAAAAGATCTACATAGTCTCTAAAGATATCATGTTGGAACGTAGCAGGTGCATTACAGAGTCCGAATGGCATCACTAAGTATTCATAATGTCCAAAACGGGTGCGGAAGGTGGTCTTCCATTCGTCACCCTCTCGGATGCGAACAAGATTATATGCCCCTCGGAGATCCAGTTTGGTAAAGATGACTGCTGTCCCAAGTCTCTGGAATAGTTCGGGTACCAATGGGAGAGGGTAACGGTTCTTGACCGTGATCTTGTTCAGTTCTCTGTAGTCAACGCAGGGCCGTAAGGAGTGATCCTTCTTTTCCACAAAGAAGATCCCTGCGCCTGCGGGTGAAGTGGAAGGGCGAAAGAATCCCCTCTTTAAATTCTCATCCAGGTAGGTCTTAAAGGCACCCAGTTCAAGTTCAGACAGGGGGAATATTCTCCCAAACGGGACTTTTGGCCGATGGGGCGGAAGGGTCTCTGCCCCTTTCTTGCTGAAAACGTCCAGGAAAGCATGAGCACTTCTGGCACAGATTGGTGGGTTTCTAAGTCGACATCAGAGTCCAAGCAAAGCAAGGTAGGAGGAGGACTTGAGTTTTCTTGCAAACAATGCTGGGAACAGTAGGCCGACAGAAACTGGATTTCCCCCTTGGCCCAATTGATGAGTGGATTGTGCGCCTGTAGCCAGGGCATACCCAGAATGACTGGAAACAATGGCGATGCTATGGCGTCAAGGCGTAAAAGTTCATGGTGGGTGTTGGTGATGGTGGCAGGCAGCGGTACTGTTTCATGGGTGACCAGTCCAGACTTGATAGTTGACCTATCGACTAGATGAACAGTCATTCCTTGGGCTTTAGGCTGAAGCAGAATCTGGTGCTTGGTGACGAAGGAAAATTCTATGAAACAGCTGCAGGCCCCAGAATCAATAATGGCGGGGATCAGGATGCTCCTGCCTGGAAGCTGGAATGAGACAAGTACAGAAATCTGAGCAGGGTTGCCGGAGCAAGCAGGCACAGGACCAGTTGCAACGGTCAGACACTTACGCAGCTTTGCTGGACAGGTCCTCACATGATGTCCCGGGGCACCGCAGTACATGCAGAGGTTGCTCAACTGACGTCACTGGCGTTCCTCAGCCGTAAGAGAAGGATGGAGTAGGCCCAGTTGCATGGGTTTGGAGGTGTCAGGTGGAGAAGCAGCCGGGGATGGCACAGCTGGACTGGAAAAAGCAGGACCTCGAGGCAACATCCAAGTGGGGCGAGATGGACCCGCCTGATGTTCAGACCTTCGTTCCCTCAGACGTTGATTGATCTGAATTGATAGCTTAATCAGAGCATCTAAAGTCTGAGGGACCCCTACTCATGCCAGTTCATCTTTAAGAGGCTCGGAGAGGCCCAAGCGGAATTGGTAACACAGAGCGGCATCGTTCCAATTGGTATCGGAACTTCAACGTCTAAATTCAGATACATAGTCCTCTGCCACGCTGCGCCCTTGCTGGAGTGCATGCAATGCTGCTTCTGCTGTTGCGGACTGGTGTGGGTCCTCGTATAGCTGTGACATGGCTTGAAAAAAGGATGTCAGATCCCCCAGAGATGCTGCCTTTTGTTCTAGGAGCCGGTGGGCCCAAGACTGTGGTTCCCCTTGTAGAAGAGAGATTACAAATCCTACCTTGGTTGCTTCCAGTGAGAATGTGTGGGGCTGCAATGTGAAATACAGTTCACATGCGTTGCGGAAGGAGCGAAATTTGCTGCATTCACCGGCAAACTTGTCCGGAGTCGGAACTCTGGGCTCTGGAGGCAGCATGACCACAGTAGGTGAAGCAGCTGGGCTAGTGGATGCAACGGGGTGACTGGTGCTGGAAGAAGATGGAGAGGAAAGTTCCTGAACACGTTCTTCCAAGCGGTGGTAACCGTCTTGGAGATCTTTAACAGCCTGCGTAAGACCAGCAAGATGTCGGCAAAGTTCATCCATGGGAGAGGGCCCTGGCGCAGACTCGGACATGGCCGTTTGGTATTGTCACGTACCTGGTGGTGGAGTCTGCAATTGCAGAGGACAGCCTCTCTTACAATCCTGACTGAAACACATGTGTGGTGGTCACAGACAGGGCTGGAGATGCAGCTAGCTGGAGCAGAGGAGGAACTCCGGGAAACAGCTGACGAAGGCCCGTCTGGCTGGACCAAGCAGGTGATCCTGGATGAGAAGGCCGGAGGCAGACTGGATCAGACAGCAGGCAGGCAGGCAGGTCAGGAACGGAGGAGCAGGCAGAAGGATGGTCAGACACAGGCCGGGTCGGCAGCGGGCTGGCAGCGAGGTACCAAGGAGCAGGCAAAAGGATTGTCAAGGGAAGCCAAAGGTCAGGGCAGGCGGATAACAGCGGTGTCAGGATCATTACAGTAGATCAGAAGAGTAGGTTCAGCAGGTAAACAGGTAACAGGAATCCCCATGTCACTGTCCGGTTTAAATAGCCCCTTTGGTGCCAAGAACGTTTACGAACGAGGATGCGCGCCTCCCGGTCGCGTGTGCGCATGAACGTTCGTGCCGTCCGTTCGTGCACGCGCCTGTGCACCGTGTTTCTTCTTATGGAAATGCGAGTTCTCCATCTTTCCTGACAACTGTACACCATAATTTCAGCGTCCACTGGTAATATTCCTTATATACCACCTTTTTTAGAGACCTCTTGCGGGCACTATGGAAGTGGATGGATGGGTCCCAAAAATGTTTTGGTTATCCCCCTTCTAAACTTATATGCTCATTTATGCAAGATGGTTGCCTCCTATAAGCTTCTACACTGCTCACTTATCCTAGTTTTGATCCTATACCTTTTCTCTACAGATTTAGTGTTTCCCCAGACTTGGCTCAGACAGGTTGTTGTGCACCTGTCTTGTGCCGACTCACCATCTCCAGCAAGCCCTTCTATTCACCAGCATCACCTGGAATATACCACCTGCACCAGGTCATCTGGGAATAAAAGGAGTCCCCTATGTCTGGCTATATGTCCATCTGTGAGAGATCCTGGTGGAATTACGCTGCTTTTTTCTACTAGATCCGTGGAAAATAAATCTCATTGGCCCTTTTGTTCCGATTATGGGAAACATGTGAAGGTAAAAACAACAATGATATATATATATATATAACATTTTCAGATTAGGACCATTTTTGTCCCTTATTAAAAGCCAATTTATTTGGCCAATCCTTTGGGTATATTTACCCATGTAATCAGTATATGCATCCTTTTATAGGTACCCCCATTTCCTTACTTCTATGGCACGTATATACTGCTGATGTCGGGTCCTAGGCTTCAAAGTCATTTGACTTCTTATGTGATATACTTCCTATTTTGGAAAATTCGGGTAGGTTTATGTGGTGTCGTTTAGCCATTGAGCAATGGAAATTTTGATAAATTGTGTTAGCTGCTTTACAAAATGTATTTGCTGGGAAGCCCCAGATGTGGGTGAAACATGTAGAGCCTGGTATAGCTGACATTTTGTATGATAAACTTTCCATATGAAGATATTGCAATAATTATAATACAAATTTTTTTTTTTTCAAATTCTTTATTTAGTTACTTGAGAGTAGAGTATACGACAATACATCTGACAGTAAACAATATTGAAGCATTTGTAAATGGCACATAAACAAAACCCAAAGGGTCGTTTATGTAAAACATTTCGTCGATTGTGTTAAATAGTTTTAAAGGTAACGAGTTACCGATTTGCTGTGGTGTATTTGGATGGGCTTAAAAGGTTTTATCCTTCATATAGTGTATTCTTCAGTTTACTGAAACTTCGGATCCTGGGCTGTAGTCGTCATATATGCACGGTATCTTCATTCCTTTACCCCCATGGATATTTTCCTACGTATATGACTAATGTACC
>BLSH010511829.1:1121245-1161031 GCA_018402905.1 Glandirana rugosa | reverse complement strand
GGGGGGGAGAAAAAGAGTCAAAAGTCTGAGAAAAGGGAGAAGATGTAGGAGGCAGGCAAGAAAATGCCTATCCCTAGTGAGGTCCTATCAGAAGGAGTAACACACACAGAGTGTCTGCCCGACACTCGGAGTGTAGGCCTATTTGGGGAGGTTGGAAGGCAACTACAGGAGGGGTCAAGCTCCTGCCAGAGCTCTCCCACTTGTGGAACCTGAAACAAATCTTTTAAACAGTAAAAAAGTCAAAAATCAAAATCAAGAGCAGATATTTAGGTTTACTAAAGTGTGCATGCTGAAGTCAAAATCACCGTAACATTAAAGCTGGTTATTGCAGACAACCGGTACCTTACCACAGCTGGACTCTAAATATACTAACTATGTACTAACCCGTTCTTCAGTAACAGAGAAGTATAGCACCGGCCTATAGCAAGTGATCACATCCCCCCACCCCCACCATCCATAAACAAACAAGGGCGGATAAAGGTGGGGCACCCCTCCGATGCTGCGTCCCCCTGGCCTCCTCAGGGTACAGGACTCCACCTCCCTAGCCATCCCGGGGCATCCCCCCCTCCAGCAGACGGCTTGCCCCCTCAGAGGTGACGCGCCAGAGGAACGAGACGCCCCAGCGCAACGGCCAGCGACAGCGAGCCCCGCCCCCCCCAACCCCTCCCTGTAACACACTAAGGGTCCACATGGGGTATGGCTAAGCTGAAATAACTGCAGGACTGTAATTATTATACCAGAAAAGCAATGGGACATGTGCATTCACCCCTGTTTAGGATATAAATATCAAAGGACCCGTGGCAAATAACTATAATACAAATTTTTAATGTTTGTTATAAATAAAAATATGAGATTTTTTATCTAATGGATTTGTCCGAATATATTGGCACCCTTAAAGCCCTCTGAGCCATAACAAGGTTCATTTACAAATGTGTTCTCGTTCCAGTATCATATTTGTCTATTTGCATAGTAGGACAGTAGCTAAATCCTAATTTAAGGACCTCGATTTCTTCCGATGAGAAGCCATATGGGGTCAAATTGATAACGCTGAGCTCTAGGTTGGAAGCATGTTGGTCAGGTCTTGGGGAAAATTTACCACCGGTGCATTAGTGGGTGTTAGGTGAAGGTCCAGAGTGCTTTGTTTGGTGGAAATGTGAGGTGCGCCGCCGGAGGCGGACATAGAGGAGCCCTGTGAAGAAGGGCATAAAAGTGCAGTGCTTGTAGAGGGGGATGTGGATGAGGTGGTGTTTAATTTCATAAATTGGCCTTCTCTTTGTCCCCAGTCGCCCACTCTAAATTATTTTGTAAAGGGCCTACGTGCTCAGACCTGACCTTTTTACTGTTAATACAGTTGTGCTCATAAGTTTACATACCCTGGCAGAATTTATGATTTCTTGGCCATTTTTCAGAGAATATAAATGATAACATAAAACATTTCTTTCACTCATGGTTAGTGTTTGGCTGAAGCCATTTATTATGAATCAACTGTGTTTGCTCTTTTTAAATCATAATGACAAAAGAAACTATCCAAATGACCCTGATCAAAAGTTTACATACCCTGGTGATTTTGGCCCGATAACATGCACACAAGTTGACACAAAGGGGTTTGAATGGCTACTAAAGATAACCATCCTCACCTGTGATCTGTTTACTTGTAATTAGTGTGTGTGTATAAAAGGTCAATGAGTTTCTGGACTCTTGACAGACCCTTGCATCTTTTATCCAGTGCTGCACTGACGTTTCTGGAGTCATGGGGAAAGCAAAAGAATTGTCAAAGGATCTGCAGGAAAAGGTAGTTGAACTGTATACAACAGGAAAGGGATATAAAAATATATCCAAGGAATTGAGAATGCCAATCAGCAGTGTTCAAACTCTAATCAAGAAGTGGAAAATGAGGGGTTCTGTTGAAACCAAACCACGGTCAGGTAGACCAACTAAAATTTCAGCCACAACTGCCAGGAAAATTGTTCAGGATGCAAAGAAAAACCCACAAATAACTTCAGGTGAAATACAGGACTCTCTGAAAACACTTGGTTTGGCTGTTTCAAGATGCACAATAAGGAGGCACTTGAAGAAAGATGGGCTGCATGGTCGAGTCGCCAGAAGAAAGACATTATTATGCGAATGCCACAAAGTATCCCACTTGCAATATGCCAAACAGCACAGAGGCAAGCCTCAAACCTTCTGGCACAAAGTCATTTGGAGTGATGAGACCAAAATTGAGCTTTTTGGCCACAACCATAAATGCTGCATTTGTAGAGGAGTCAACAAGTCCTATGATGAAAGGTACACCATTCCTACTGTGAAACACGGAGATGGATCGCTGATGTTTTGGGCATGTGTGAGCTACAAAGGCACAGGAAATTTGGTCAAAATTGATAGCAAGATGAATGCAGTATGTTAGCAAAAAATACTGGAGGAACATTTGCATTCATCAGACAGGTAGCTGCGCATGGGACGTACTTGAACATTCCAACATGACAATGATCCAAAACACAAAGCCAAGTTGACCTGTCATTGGCTACAGCAGAATAAAGTAAAGGTTCTGGAGTGGGCATCTCAGTCTCCTGATCTCAATATCATTGAGCCACTCTGAGGAGATCTCAAACGTGCAGTCCATGCAAGACAGCCCAAGACTTTCAAGGAACTGGAGGCTTTTTGCCAAGAGGAATGGGCAGATTTACCATATGAGAAGATAAATAGCCTCATCCAAATATAACACAAAAGACTTTGAGCTGTCATTGATGTTAAAGGGAGCAATACACAGCATTAAGAACTGGGGTATGTAAACTTTTGATCAGGGTAATTTTGGGTAGTTTCTATTGTCATTATGATTTAAAAAGAGTAAACCCAGTTGATTGATAATAAATGGCTTCAGCCAAACACTAACCATGAGTGAAAGAAAAGTTTTTGTGTTATCATTCATATTCTCTGAATAATGGCCAAGAAATCATAAATTGTGCCAGGGTATACTTATGAGCACAACTGTATATATGAAGAATTTCTTTGGGTTTATCTTGCTTTCTTTTGCAATCTGTTATTCGTTTTGGATTTTTGTGGCCTTGATTTCCTTTTTACATATTCTGTTATATTCCTTGTAACATTTAAATGATGATAGTGTTTCTTCATTTTTATTTTTATATTTTCTGAAAGCTCATTTCTTATCATTTATAGTTTTTTTTTACTTTGGCCGTGAGCCACATAGGTTTTATTTTTAGCCTTTTAAATGTGTTACACATGGGAATATATTTTGCAGTGCGTTCACATACAGTCTTTTTGAAGACTTGCCATTTCTGTTCTCAGTCCATTGATGCCAATATTCTGCCTGGCTGTGCCTAGTTCCACCTCCAGGGCTGCTACAGAGAATCAGAATTGTGTAATATTCTGTGTTTCTTTTAAGGGATAAATGTACTTTTATGGAAAGTAAAGTTATCATTTTGCCAACCTGTCCCTTGACTGAAGCTAATCTCCCCTCTCCCATCCCAGATGCATACTTCATGCACATGGGCATATGAATTTATGATCAAAATATGCTGGGTTTTTTTCTGTCAGAGCTTGGCACAAACATGCCTCTAATGTTGTGTATGTATATGTGTTTATGTGAGTATTAGTTTATTCTGGCCATTTGAATACATTTACAAGCATACAGGCATGTTTATGTGAATTTATACATGTTTATGCGTGTTTGCAGATAAATTATACCCATAAATGCCCCTCTGCCTGTAAATGCCTCTCTTCAAATATGCCTGTAAATGCCTATGTATGCTTGGGTACATAGGCTAACATAGAGGTGTGTTTACAGGCATAAGAAAATGGCTGAACGCCCGTATAAGTGTTGTTTTTAAGTCCTGTGGGAATGAGCCTTAAACATTTACAGGGCTATTTTAATGAAGTAGTTGCTAAGCCACTCTAATCTATTCATCCCATCCCCTCTGTTAAATAACAACATGGGTCCCAGTGTCTGAGCTATATAAAATCAGAGTGTCTCCTGGGGCTCAAGTGACTCCTCGGCTTTCTCCTCTCCCAGGCTGACAGCTATAGAGGGAGGGGCTGAGAACTCCCGCTGATGTCAGCCAGGGAGGAGAGAGAGCCGAGCGGTCATGTGAGTGCCGGGGATGCTCTGATATAAGGTACAAATCAGCATTGTTTTTAAACAGCACAGACACTGGTACACATAATGTTATTTAACAGAGAAGATGGGATGAATAGATTATAGCTGTTATAGCAGCAGGAGGGGAGGGGCGGGCATTGTCTCAAGTTGACAGTCAGGGAGGGAGGGGGGAAAGGAGGACAAAGCAGGGCTGCGGAGGCACGTAAACTGACCACAGTGTCAGGGCTCAGCAGCCATGATAACCGTGGTCAGTTTACAGAGGGGAGGGAATAGCCAGGCAGGATCAACCAGGTATTTTAGGTTATACAGGGCACCAAATGACACAGCACAAGCACTGTGCTGTTATGCATGCTTTAAGGGAACAGGATCTATTTTTTTGTTTAGGGTAACAAACACTTTAATATTTGTGCAGGCTTGCAAGTAGCAGGCTTTCAAGAATCAAGAGATTTTTTTGTTTTAGAGAATAAGAGAAAAACAGAAAACAGCTTCCAGGTTTTATTGTCAAAGTTTAACTGAACAAGCTAAAGTTAGAAGCTGATTGGCTACCATGAACAGCAGCAGCAGATTCTGAGTGCTCCAGTTTTAGTAAATCTACCCCAGTGAGGCTTTTTGCCTCACATAATCATCAATCCTGAAATTCTCACCACCTTTCTGATGAATCTGGAGGGTGGGTCTAAGCATGATAAATTCACACATCAAAGAAGTAACAACTTCACAAAACATACCCTTGTCAAATCTGCTGAGAAAATTCCTTCTTTTTCTTTCCCACCAGAGCCTTTCCAGTTATGGATTAACAAGCCTAACGTGTGAACTAGAATCATGTATAGAGAAGATATCAAATACAGTTCTATAATGGGCCTTTTTTTAATCCCCTACTTCAAAGGAAATACACATGGGATAGGACATTACAAAGAGTGACACTATGTACTGTGCATTTTCTGCTGAACACTTAGTACAGTCTGAGGCCAAAGTCAAAGGTCACATTAATATGTAACTGTTTTACTTTATTGCTGATCTTCAATACTAAATACAGTTCTTATGTACTACCTAGCAAAAAAAAAAAAAAAATCATATTACTAATCATAATGTTATTATTCATAGTTGCATTTTAAAATCATTGTAATGTTGTTTGCAGACAGCAGTAAAATAATTAAAAATTAATTTCTAAATTGAACTACAGGTGATGAAATTAGCTCCAAATCAAACATCTCCAACCCTGTCAGAGCTGGATAGAATTATTTTCATTAGAAAAGAGGGTGTCAGGTGCAAGAGTCAAAAAGCGATTATGATTGCATTTTATTCTTTTTTTTTTGTTGAATGCAACTAGTCTTTAAATGGAATGTGCAACTCTGAAACAAAGAGCCATCAAAGAATAATAATATAACTGTTAACATAAGGTGCAAATAATTAATGAAATACCTCTTTTTTACAAAGCATACATGTCATTTGTAAGAAAAGGCATAGTAAAGTCTGCTTTGACTCTTTAGGTATATTAAAGGGCAACTCCACTTTCATGGGAAAAAAATAGCAAATAAAAGAAAATAATATAGCGTATACAATTGCGGCACAAGTCATATTGTAATTGAATGTTATTAAAAATGACCTTTCCTTTTCAATCTGCAGCTCTGTAATTGTCTGTAAAATGCAATATGGCTACCTGGAGGTGTTCTGTGCACAGAATGTATACAGAACGCCCCCCCGAAACCTCATTTCCTGCTTGTCTAATTGGGTCACTGATTTTTCCCAGAAGTCTGCACTAACATATAAGTCCGATTTTTGGAATCCCCTGCAACAAAAATGTAATTTTTGGTGAGACACTCCCTATAGGAAATAACATTTAAAGGGATGCAGACCCTGCACTTTTTCTGATTAGAGCCCTGAAGATGCAGTAGCTGGTTGATAATTATGAAACCACTCTCATTAGACTCACTTAGCACAGGGGCACAGAGACACACACAGGGATTTCTTCAGAATAACAAAAGGTAGCAATCTGCAACAAAGTTTGTTGAAATCCTATTTAAATCTATGTAAAGCCAAAACTTTGTTTTTCATTCTGGAGAGAGTCCAGGGGGAAAATTGCTTTCAGCTTTTTTTTTTTTTTTTTTTTTGCTATATCTCTCATTAGAGGGTTTCCTTTCACTTCCCATCCTGTAGATTAAAAGGAAATGAGAAGATTTTTTTTCAAATGTAACAGCTGTCACAGGATCAATTATCACTAGAGTTGAGCGGACACCTGGATGTTCGGGTTCGGCGGGTTCGGCCGAACTTCGCAAAAAAGTTTGAGATTGGCCCCGAACTTGACCCGAACTTGACCCTGAACCCCATCGAAGTCAATGGTGACCTGAACTTTTTGGCACTAAAACGGCTCTAAAAAAGTCCTGGAAAGGGCTAGGGGGCTGCAAAAGGAAGCAAAATGGGGGTAAGAGTAGGACAAGTGCCCTGCAAACAAATGTGGATAGGGAAATAACTTAAAATCACATTAAAAAAAATGGAGGAGGAGGTGGATGTGGAGTAGGTGGTTGAGGAGGCGGTGACCGTGGCGGTGTAGGTGGAAGTGGCGGTGGAGGAGGAGGAGGTAGCCAACACTGTTTTTTGTTTGTTTGTTTTTTTTTTCTAATTGGGGTAGCCCCCAAAATATTGAGACATATTATAAAAAAAAAAGATCACTATCTGCAGACAAGCCCAGAGATGTTCTAGCACGGGTTCACTTTTTCCATATAAAATGTACCATGGTTTATTTTTCATGTTTCTCCTGTTACAAATTCCAATAAAGACTTATGTTCTATAAAAAAAAAAAAAAGAATAAGTTCACTTAAGTATACCAGTAGCTGTGTGAGGCTGGTATAAATGTTTATTCTGCACAAGGTACAGACAATGTAGACGCACTTTTTATTTTTGTGCAAGAAATGAACCGCTGGCCGCAAATGTAGTATTTTGCAAAAAAAAAAAAAAAATGTAATTTGTCTAACTGCAATGTAAAAGCAGTATTTAAATATGCCAAAATGTTGCCAACTGAACTAACAGAACACGATTAAAGTAGTGTCCCTGACACACAAGCAGTTGCAAGTGCACTGCACTTGCAAAAATGGCTGCAAACGCCCACCTAACAAACAGAAAAATTGCTTAGGTTTTATATGAGGCACTTGCTTAGCAAACAAAATGTACTCTAGCAAACAAAAATCTCCTCTAGCACCCACCGACCAATAAATCGCTGTTTTTAACAGATTTTCTAAAGCTAATCTATCCCTCACAGCAGCAGCAGCATCCTCTCCCTACACTAGTATGAGATGATGTGCGGTCCATTTCTTCTGAAGATTCCATGTTCCAGGATTGACGGCTGTCCGGACCTGCACCATAGCACCTCGGCGGCTGCTGACACGGCGCACTTGAGCGGGCCTTCCTTCCTTCCCTTGCTGCTATGAGATGATGTGACATGCAGCACTACGTGACTCCAGCTTATATAGAGGCTGGGTCACATGATGCACTGGTCAATCACAGCCATGCCATTAGTAGGCATGGCTGTGATGGCTTCTAAGGGCAAACGAGTGAAACGCTTGTTGATTGGCTGCCCTGCAGCTATTGAACAGGCGCGAAAAAAATACCTGAACCCCGAACCCGGACTTTTTCTCAAATGTCCGGGTTCGGGACACGGACACCCTAAAGTCCGGTACGAACCCGAACTTCACAGTTCGGGTTCGCTCAATTCTAATTATCACTATTGAAAGATTTCCCCTCTATTCCTGTTCTGGCACCAATTCAAAAGTTTGGATGTACTCCCAATTTTATTCCCAGTGAAATTGGTGATCAGAACAATTACAGAGAGTGTATCTCCAAATGAGTACCCCACCAGCAATGTAAACCTGACTCCTCACCACTCTATGCAAAATCAAAGTTTTTTTCTTAGTTAGATTTTAAATTTGTTGTAAACCTGTCTCTATAAAGAGCACTAAGTGTCATTTTTGTCTGCTACTTCATTCCTCTGCCATCAGCATGAATCACGTCTGACGGGTTTTCCTGACACCAAGAGAAAATTGGTGACAGGGGAGGGATCTCTAGCTGAATGACAGCCTCAGCGCTGTTCCTTTGTGCTGTGCAGGGGGGGGGGGGTGTCCCTTCCCTCCAATCAGCTCTTAGAATTCTCCTCACTGAGCTATGCAGAGTGTAAATTCAGCTCTCTGTCCCTTTTTATCTGAACTCTCAGACAAGCTTTACAATGCAGCACTTTGAACAGATGAAAGGAGGGCTGTAAATAAACAGGTATGCTTATGTAGGGTGATTTGTTTCATCTCTGTGTATCATCTGAGGCCAGTCACTTCGCTGGGTATATGTAAGGGTTTACAACCACTTTAAATAAGCAAAATGTGTAGAACCTTACCTATGTTATGTAATGAAGCAGAGATATGTAAGCTTGTGAAAATCTTTGCCATCAAGAATTTTCTCAGTTTGACTTTTAATCAAATTAGCTTTGTGAATATGGTGAAGCTATGCTCCCTCTGAATAGACCTGCAACCATCAAAGCTCATGCTCCCTGCTGAGTGGGGAGCTTTGGCTCTGACCCTGCAGGGGTTGTGTCAGAGCTTTGTAGGAGACTAATGCTTCTGAAATAGAGCAAGAGGCCTTCTCTGCAACACGTCCAACATGTCTAATGACTCTAATGACCGTTTTTTGTTAAAGGGACATGCTGAAAACCAGCATCTGATCAGCATTTGCAGCCATTGGCTGTGAGCGCTGATCAGTGTGTTCTGGCAGGGGGAATCCCCCTGTCAGAACACAAAGGCACAGCAAGGGAGATCGCTGTACTAACATCTGGTATGTTAATACGGCGATCTTTCAGGTTTTTTTTGTTCAGCCAGCTGGGTGTACATGTGTTCCAGGCCTAAAAGGGAAATAAAGGATTTTTTTTCAGATTAATACTTGAATGCAGCATGGGTCCGATGCTGCATCTGTCCCCTGGTGCCTTTGCACTGACAACCGAGCAATCAAACATCGGAGATCACTCGCTTTTCAGAGCTCTGTGAGCAGAGAGCTGCAGACTGTCAGTCACTCCCCCCTCGCTCACTGGAATGCTGGGCTATGGAGGGGGTGGGGCGGGGCAGCTGGCTCAGGCTCTCAGTGGCTTGCGGAGAGGCGGAGATGGGTGTCAGTCCAGGCACCTGTTGGATCCAGACTGTATTGTCGCGATGGCGCTGTGCCTGGACTGACATCCATGACGTCAGCAGTGAGCGGAATTCAGCCTGCTCTCTGCTGAAAACGGGTCACAGGAGTGCAAAGCAAATTGCACTCCTGTCATCCATAGGAGAAGTACAACCAAACAAGCTTTGGCTATACTTCTCCTTTAAGTGACTTAAAATCTCACGGCTGGATCTTCCTTGCTGTTTATCTGTGGCTACTCGGCCATGTGTGCATATAACAACAGTGTGTAATATGGATAAAACTGTATGAAAACTCTAAGGCTTTGCACACTTTTTTTTTGAGGTTCCTGATAGACATGTGCATGATGAACAAATTAGTTTTGTTTCTTTTCATTTAGATTTCTTAATCTAGTTATTTTGTTTTATTAAATTCAGTTGATTCATTCATATTCAGAATTTGTATTTGGAATTTGTATTTTTTGAATTTTCGTCGAATTTACTGTTTTTTTCTCAATTCAAAACATTTGAATTGATAAATTTCAAACCGGTCGAATCGAAAATTTTAGATTTTTTTTTTTTATTCGAATGCAGCAGTAACCAAACATCTGATATTTATACACATTGATCTTGTTTGCATTAATAATACATTTGTTCAAAATATGTGAAGTGTTCTAATTAATAAAAGTAGTATCTTACTTTCAACATTTTACTATGTACAATACTGTGCAGAAGTTTTATCCAGCTGAGAAAAAATAATGTCAAGTACAAATGCTTTTAAATATTTATGTTTTACTGGTTTCTTTTTATCAATTCCACACTTGCAAAGTGAACTAAGAAAAGAAAAATCTTCATCAAATGATTACGACTCTTTAAATCACCTTTGGCTTAACAAAAACAGCATTATTTCAAAATTGTACTCTAATAACACACACAGTCTTTGATTTCAACAATATGTTTACAGTTCAAATTCAAATGGAATTCGATGTAAAATTTGAGTTGAATTACAATTTGATATTTGGAAATTCTGGTGAATTTAGTTTCGTTATGCGGGGAATTCGGTAAAATTTGTGTGTACTGTAATTCAAGGATTCGGATATATCCAAATCTCCGAATAAGTGATAATTTATCTGAATATTTATTTGGAACAAAGAGAGCCACACTTGTCTACATAAATCTGTTCACACCACAATGCTGCATTGAGGTGAGTTGCAGTGCAGCTTGTGAAAGACACGCAGCATTTTTAAGTAGCATAACTCATCACACTACATGTTCCAGTACTGTACAGACTTGAATAAAATGTAATTTTGTGACTTTTCAATAAAATTTAGAAAAAAAAAGGTATTCAGTACCTTGCTTTGTAACAACACAAAACATTGCTCCCTCGCTGCCACTACACAACAGACACCAGCCCACCAGTGTGAATCACCCATTAAACTAAAAGTACAGCTGGGCTTTAATCATAATTCAAGAGATCTATAAGACTCGTGTTCCTTCTGTGTAGAAGAAAGGAAAAAGTTAAAGTCTATCTTTAGCTAAAACTTTTTTTTCAGGTACTGGGGAGGGGGGGTTATAGAGTCGAGGGACATATGCACTCATCAAGAGTACCAACAATACTTGCCCATTTCAACGTCCTCCTCCGTTAATAGACACTGTACTATAGCTTCCATAAATGAAAAGCTACCTATGAATTGAAGATGGCTGTGACAAGTCCCTTGGGTCTCTCAACCCCTGCAGCACTGGAAGATTGAGACTATATGGTATGTAAGGGGGGAAGAGGACAAAAGATTAAAACTAAGGCAGCCAGAGGGACACAAGAAATTTTAAAAAATTTCCAATTTCAAAGCTGAATTTACATCTACTAAAGTATTATAAAAACAATAATGGTTTTAAATAATGTTGTCCAGATTGGGCCCCTCATATTGCTTCCTTGTGGTCCTGTTCAGAGGTTTAAAGCCACTAAAGTATTTTACATAGCATGGAGGCTAACCATTTTTCTGTGTTTTTGCCGTTCATATTGTTTAATTTTGTAGGTTTAAAATGTTTCAAACTTGTATAATCAAAT
The DNA here is from genome assembly GCA_018402905.1 of Glandirana rugosa. Taxonomy (NCBI): domain Eukaryota; kingdom Metazoa; phylum Chordata; class Amphibia; order Anura; family Ranidae; genus Glandirana; species Glandirana rugosa. Next base: position 1,149,726 of record BLSH010511829.1, on the reverse strand, counting down.
GTGTATTCATAATTCAGCTATTTCTTGTAGTTAGGTAAATGTAGACCCCATTATACCTAATTAAGCCCTTCAAAGGGGTATGAAGGTTAATGTTACATTCTGTGTTTTAAAGGCTTCAGTGCCTGGTAATCTTAGCTATCTTCATTTATACTTTGTGTCTAAAAATCCACAAAAATCATACAAAGACCAACTGTATAAAACAATCTGTATTTCACAATACATTCAGCTTATGATTTAACGACTTTAAATTATTTCAAATAACAGCATTAATATTCCATTTATTAAACTTGGGGCCTTGAATATATCTGTATATTCTTGATTTGATAATGTTAACACGGTACTGCCATTGCTTTTAACATTTGTTGAAAAGCCTGCATTTGCAGTAAATATCAAAATACAGATTTAATACTTCAAACTGGCTACTCCCAGAAGTATTTATTTCTAACAAAGGTTCTTTCATTGTTTGCTACAAATACGTTTCTTAGGAATCGATCTGTGGAAGTCTCTTATGAAATTGAGTTTCGTTTCTAGCAGGATAACATGTTATAAATTGATGAAAAAGTACTGTATTGTGAAAACTGCAAGTCATCAGGAAAAAAAAAAAATATCAGGTACACAATAACGCTACTACAGAAGAATTGATGGCACAAAGCTGAGGCTGTAGTAGCATCTTGTTTAACTTTTGATTTAAACCTTTCAACCAAAACTTCACCTTCTTAAAAGCTCTTTTATAATATTTTGTCACAAAACTGGGCACTTTTTACTGAGCAGACAGTAGTTAGCTTAATTAAAATCATGAGTCAAAACCATCAGATATAGGCAATAGAAGCATTGTATTTGACTCTGCTTCCTCCCACCTACCAAAACTTGCTGATCCCTTAGACCCCTTTCACACGGGGCAGAATCCATCCAAGCAGATCTACCTGATCAGTGCGAGATCTCTCCGCTAATCCCTGCTGAGAAATCGCATGACAGGTCCATGTCTGCTCCGCTATGCAGAGCAGACACAGCCCGCTGCTCTCTATGGGGCGGTCGGATGGAAACGGACTGCATGTCCATTTGCATCCGATTCTCATCTGATCCATTCTGCTGGACGTATGGTGAATCGTATACCCATCTGCCTGTTTTTAGCAGACCGGACGCTGGCTGGTAACAGTGGACACATGTCCGCTGACATCCCCCACCCCATAGAGAACAATGGATGGTCCGATTGGGTCCGCTTGAAAAACAGACAGGCGGACCTGATTGGTCCGCTGGTGTGAAAGGGGCCTTAGTATTTTGACAATTGAGGAGACTCAGACTACCTCACCAGTTCTCTAACCAGTTTCAAAACAAATATGTATTTTCTTTTTATCAGTAGAGACTACATTTGCATCAGCAGAGGCTGCCTATGACTTCACCAAACAAAACCCACATACACAGACATTTGTTTGAGAAAAATGTCCAATTTTCCTTCTTGCTCCTTCAAATTTTCTTGCCAATGCATTTGAAAACGAAAGTTGATTGAACCCCACTAATGATTAGAAAATCAAAATAATATTCTTAAAAATGAATAAATTCTAACTAAAATCTAGTGTATACCAAGCTTTAATGAATGCTTTCAATTCACTGGAACACAGCAGAATAGTCCTTTGACTCTAGACAAAGCAACCACTGCCCCACAAATGTCAGATATTCAAAGACACACAGCTGACATGTCATGGAACTAATCTAAACAGCTTGTAAAATTGATTCCTTAATGTAATATGATAAGTAAAGATGGGGTTATTACAAAAATGAATGAGCTGTTCAGCAAATAACTGATCAAGTCCCTTAATGCTGATGTGCTTTAATGACTCACAGTATGTTATTCCCCTGCCACTGATCTTAGCTGATAGCAGGAAAAGATATCCTATTGCTGTACTTAACGTATATTTAAATTTGTGTAAAGTAGCAGATATACAGTATATGTGTCTATTTTATTTCATGCTTCTTTCAGGTCAAATGAGGATTATGAAATTTGAAGTTTGTGGAAGCATTATATGTGAAATCGTTGAAAAAGCACCACATGGTGTGTATTGTGTATTTTTATAATGTTTTTGATAGTTCTTTGGTTCTATACATGGTGATGTAATTTGTATTGCACTATAAAGTGACTGTTTTAACAGAAAAACTGTCTATTTGTTTAGACATACCAGGAAAGAAAGGTGCAAGTTTACATACAATAACAGTATTTCAGCACATGGTGTGATCAGTCCACTTTGCAAGATGAATGTAAAACATTAAAAGAAATACACAACAGCCGTAAAACAGGAACAGATGAGGAGGTAAACCCTCCAGTTAGAGATGGTCATCAAAACATTTTCCTGGACTCTAGGGTGCTACATCACCACTTGACAAAGCTGGTTTATTGGAGTGGACCTGAGATTGTTCCTGGAGTGTGGCTGAGTTACAGTTAATGAGATGGGATATGGTTGTACTGTGTTGGCAAGGTAAATAGGGCCAAGGAGGAAGTATACAGAAAAGAGAGTAAAAGAAAAAAAATCAAGGGGGGGGGGGATTGGGGTTAACATTAGATTGGTCAAGGGAGGGGCATAAATATCAGGCGTAAAGAAGGAAAAGGGTGTTGTGTGTGGAGACATTTTTTTTAATATTACATGCATACTGTAAATATTTTATGATATCAGGTGCTACTCTAGTTTCCTTAATACATGTTTACCAAGTTAACCTTAACTGCTTTGCTGAAAAAAAGCTTATCATTTATAAAATGCTTTAGCTCAAGCTTAAATTTCAACTGAATGAGTCAAAGGAGTGACGTATCCATTTTTTCTGTTTATTTATTTTATCAAAATGTTCATAAAAAAGTAAAAAAAATAAAAATAGTAAAATAAAATTGACCCAAGCCATTATTCTTGGCCTTTTTTTAAATTAATGTTCTGTATGGCCATATATAGCACATGTGGCAAACCTTCAACATAAGCACCTTGCACGTTTTCTACATATGTATTACAAAATCTGTTCAAAATTGAACAACTGAACTGTACTTGGAAAATAAATTAATAATTGGTTGATATGTTTATTGCATTGCATTCATGACCAAGAGTCATATTCCTATAATGTCTGACTGTGTCATATTTTAGTACCAGCCTGTAGTAGGGGCTTTTCTTTATACTCTAGCTACAAGGATATCTTAGTTAAAACAAACATGAATTTGACCAAAATTACTCATATCCAGCACACTCTGTCCCTTAAAGCAGGGTTCCACCCAAAAGTGGAACTTCCACTGGTTGGATTCCTCCCCCCCTCATGTGTCACATTTGGCACCCTTTGGGGAGGGAGAGGAGACACCTGTCTTTAGACAAGTGACCTTTTCCACACATCCGGGAGCTCGGGTCGGCAGCCGCGGCCGCTGACATCGGCAGCCCGGCTCCCTCCTCGCTCAGCTACTGGCCGCCTGGCCAATAGCAGAGCGCAGCGGAGCCTCGTGCATGCGCAGTAAGGTGCCCGGTGTGAAGCTGTAATGCTACACATCCAGGTTCCCTTACCCGCAATGGATGTGGCTGCACCCGACCCCCAATCCGAAGATCAGCAGCGGGTGCCGACATCGCTGGACTCCAGGACAGGTAAGTGTCCTATTATTAAAAGTCAGCAGCTACTGTATGTGTAGCTGCTGACTTTTAATTTTGTTTTCCAGGCGGACCTCCATGTCGGTCTAATCCTTAAACTACTGTATCTCTACCTCAGTGGTATATCTAGGGTATATGACATCATGGCAGATTTTTGAAACACCTCACTCCTCCACATGTCAAAATTGTTTTCAGTAACAATTACAAAATTTAACAAATACTAGTAAGTTCCACAAAAGCAGTGGAGAGCATTTTTTCTTCACCATAAAATAATATAATATAATATATATATATATATATATACACACAGTGTCTCACAAAAGTGAGTACACCCCTCACATTTATGTAAATATTAGTGTACAACTTGTATAACAGTGTAAATTTACTGTCCCCTCAATATAACTAAGTGAGAATGTCCAAATTGGGCCCAAGGTGTCAATATTTTGTGTGGCCACCATTATTTTCCAGCACTGCCTTAACCCTCTTGGGCATGGAGTTCACCAGAGCTTCACAGCTTGCCACTGGAGTCCTCTTCCACTGCTCCATGATGACTTCACAGAGCTGGTGGATGTTAGAGACCTTGCCCTTCTCCATCTTCCATTTGAGAATGCCCCACAGATGCTCAATAGGGTTTAGGTCTGGAGACATGCTTGGCCAGTCCATCACCTTTACCCTCAGCTTCTTTAGCAAGGTAGTGGTCGTCTTGGAGGTGTGTTTAGGGTCCTTATGTTGGAATACTGCCCTGCGGCCAAGTCTCCAAAGGGAGGTGATCATTCTCTATTTCAGTATGTCACAGTACATGTTGGCATTCATGGTTCCCTCAATGAACTGTAGCTCCCCAGTGCCGGCAGCACTTATGCAGCCCCAGACCATTACACTCCCTCCATCATGCTTGACTGTAGGCAAGACACACTTGTCTTCAAACTCCTCACCTGGTTGCCCCCACACACGCTTGACACCATCTGAACCAAATAGTTTATCTTGGTCTCATCAGACCACCGGACATGGTTCCAGTAATCCATGTCCTTAGTCTGCTTGTCTTCAGAAAACTGTTTGCCGACTTTCTTATGCATCATCTTTAGAAGAGGCTTCCTTCAGCCATGCAGACCAGTTTGATGCAGTGTGTGGCGTATGGTCTGAGCACTGACAGGCTGACCTCCCACCCCTTCAACCTCTGCAGCAATGCTGGTAGCACTCATGCATCTATTTCCCAAAGACAACCTCTGGATATGACGCTAAGCACATGCACTCAACTCCTTTGGTCGACCATGGCAAGGCCTATTCTGAGTGTAACCTGTCCTGTTAAACCACTGTATGGTCTTGGCCACCGTGCTGCAGCTCAGTTTCAGGGTCTTTGGCAATTTTCTTATAGCCTAGGCCATCTTTATGTAGAGCAACAATTCTTTTTTTCCGATTCTCAGAGTTTTTTGCTATGAAGTGCCAGTATTGAACTTCCAGTGACCAGTATGAGAGAGTGAGAGCGATAACACCAAATGTAACACAGCTGCTCCCCATTGACACCTGAGACCTTGTAACACTAATGAGTTACATGACACTGGGGAGGGAAAATGTTGAATTGGGCCCAATTTGGACATTTTCACTTAGAGGGGGAGCTCACTTTTGTTGCCAGTGGTTTAGACATTAATAGATTTGTGCTGAGTTATTTGGAGGGGACAGCAAATTTACACTGTTATACAAGCTGTACGCTCACTACTTTACATTGTAGCAAAGTGTCATTTCTCCAGTGTTGTCACATGAAAAGATATAATAAAATATTTACAAAAATGTGAGGGGTGTACTCACTCTTGTGAGATACTGTATATATATTATATTCATGGATAGAATAGCACATGTAAACATGGGTATAATAGTAACATGGTTTATAGTGACAGGTCAGATGGCCTTGTTCTCTAAGCAGAAGTGAACTGTCAATAAGCAGAAAATGGCAATTCTGACAATACATGATCAATTATTTACAGTACATGGGTGACAAATAGTTAACTGTTACAATACATTGGCAACAAACGAACAGTCATGATAATATATAGCAACAAATAGGCAACAGTGACAATATGTGGGCAACAAATGAGCAATCATGACTGTGTGTGGGCAACAAACTGGCCATTCTGATAATTTGTGGGCAACAAACTAACGTGATGGTAAATGGGTAATGACAATAACAGTGACAAAAATGACAATGGTGAGTGGCATTTCCTCCTCCCACTGACCACCAATGTAAATGCACATAAAACTCTCATTAGCATCAGTAGTCCTGCTCACCTGTGGAGCAATAGGTGAGTAGTCTCCCAAATGCTATCCTAGCTGCTCTGGCTTTGCTGAATGAAATCTGTGCTGGAGCTCGGCAGGCACCATTGGGCAGGATATCCTATATGACAGTGGAGTGAGCAGGCAGCTCTGAAACCTTGGAATACCACTTTTCACAGTGTTTACAGAGACATTTATCCTTGTGGTCACATTCTACGATTACACTGTGCCTGCTAGGGATACCAGTGTAAAATTACTACACCTTTGTTTGAAGACTGCCCCACAAACCATGCCTTATTTGTTAAACAGAAAAAATACTTCTACAAGGGATTTCTTGCTGAATCGTGGATGTGGCCAAATTGTGGTAACAGTAGGTGGGGCTTAAAAGCTAATTGCTGAATTAAACCTGAACCTATGCTGCTACGGGTCAAAATGTGCAAAAATGTCAATGTCAAAATATGTGCAAAATGTCAATCAGCGCAAATAAAATATATAAACAAGCAATACTCAAACTAATGATGAACGTAGCCGCTGACACTCAAAAAGTGCTTTCACTCCACTTCAATTGAGTATGCAAGAAAACAGTGCTGCACTACTAATAAAAAAATGTCAATCAAATGTAAGGACATACAACTTATGCTAAGTGAATCAATATCAAATTATAAAAATACAAAAATGCAAAGTTCATCCAAAGTGAAATATAATTGATTAAAGTGAATACAAAAATAAATTGATTCACCAGCGGTGCAAAAATTGCCAATAAAGTGCTTGTGCTCTCCTCCACCAGTGTCACCAACTGCTCAGCTCATATGCGAGTCAAAATCAGCAGTTCTCCCCTCTGGGGATAATGGAGATTACTGGCGTGATGATACCAGAGACATTACTTCCTCTCTGGCAGATTTAGTGCTCTCTGTCTTGATGTCTGCCGGTGACCCGTGCTCGCTGTGTACAGAGGCAGAATGTAAACAAGGCGGATCCCCGTTCTGCCAGATGACATGTCAGAGATCTTCTGTTCCCAGTGATTGGGAACAGCAATCTCTGTCATGTCCCTGGCAGCCAATCTCCCCTACAGTTAGAACACACCCAGGGAACACACTTAACCCCTTGATCGCCCCCTAGTGTTAACCCCTTCCCTGCCAGTGTCATTTATACATTGATCAGTGCATTTTTATAACACTGATCAATGTAATAATGTCACTGGTCCCCAAAAAGTGTCATTTGGGGTCAGATTTGTCTGCCGCAATGTTGCAGTCCCACTAAAAAACGCAGATCGCTGCCATTACCAGTAAAAACAATTGAAAAAATAAAAGTCCCTAATCAATCCCATAGTTTGTAGACGCGATAACTTTTGCACAAACCAATCAATATACGCCCATTGCAATTTTTTTTACCAAAAATATAGAATATATATCGGCCTAAAATGATGAATAAATGTGTTTTTTTATATTTTTATTGGATATGTATTATAGCAGAAAGTAAAAAAAAATATATTATTTTTTTTGAAAATTATCACTCTTTTTTTTTGTGTATAGCGCAAAAAATATAAAACAGCAGAGGTGATCAAATACCACCAAAAAAGACCTCTATTTGTGGGAAAAAAAAAACGTCAATTTTGTTTGGGTACAGCGTTGCACGGCCTCGCAATTGTCAGTTAAAGCAACGCAGTGCCGTATTGCAAAAAATGGCCTGGTCAGGAATGGGGTAAATCCTTCCGGGGTTGAAGTGGTTAAACAGCCAGCCAGCACTGAAAAAGTGTTTCACACTAAGAAATGTAAAACAAATGCAGCACTCTTATACAGATAAACGTAAAAATAATCTACAATGAACGGAATAAAATCCAATAGCATATGTGAACAAAATAGTGCAAAGTTAATAAATACAGCCACACAAACTTCCTCATATGTCACATATAAACTGTATAGTGTAACATAAAAGTATGTGAATAACACCCCTGTGATGTTACTAGGAATCAAACAAACTATGTAACATATGAATACATTAAAACAATCCAGAAGCTTTAGTATTGTCAAAAATGTCCATAAAAAATAATCAACAAGTGTCAATAACAAATAAACACTCTTCTCATGTGTCCAAACTTCACACGTGATGTCCCGCCACCTGGTATCACTCCAAATGCTCACCTTGTGTACACATTCATTAAATTATTGGAAGGTCTGTAAGCCCTTTATACACTATATTACCAAAAGTATTGGGATGCCTGCCTTTACATGCACATTAACTTGGCATCCCAGTCTTAGTCCATAGCATTCAATATTGAGTTGGCCCACCCTTTGCAGCTATAACAGTTTCAAGTCTTCTGGGAAGGCTGTCCACAAGGTTTAGGAGTGTGTCTATGGGAATGTTTGACCATTCTTCCAGAAGTGCATTTGTGTGGTAAGACACTGATGTGGACGAGAACCTTGTGGTCACATGTGAGATATAATGCTATAGACCTGTGTCCATAAGAGTTGAAGGAGCAGGCATGTCCACCAGACATGTAAGAAAGTGCCGGACTCTTGATTAAACCACCAGCACATGTCAGATGTTGTTGGGGTCCTATACCATTGTGATAGAATCTTGTAACTGTTTTCCTGCATCGCAACATTAACAGAGCCCTTATGAGCATTAATGTACATGTGGTCCCAGTGTTCTGTGGACAGTTCTAAGTGCGGGTCTATATTTTTTAAGTAATGCAGAGAGTTCAGAGGTCAGGATTAAGACTTAATCCTGACCCCTGAATTTTGTGGGTTACTTAATCCTGACCCCTAACCCATGTGTTTACCTAATCAATCAGTGGCACACAGACTGACACACAGAGAGGGATTAAGTAACACATTTGTTCAGAGGTCAGTAGTAAAAGTTCAGGAATTAGGCTAGCTAGTTGCAATTACTCACAGTTTGAAGTGTTGTCTCCGGGAGCTGTTGTGTAGTGTAAGGTTTGCAATGCACAGACTTCAACTAACACTGCAAGTGTCAATCTAGATTGGCACTTGCATCATGAGTGTATGGCAGCATGACTTGCTGTGCATGCGAAAGTCACACCAGTGGTGCCATTTTTGAGTTGCTGGAGCCCGTGCACTACAAACTTTACACATCTGGGGACAAGGGATTGCCAGTTTCCTGGGGACAGACACACAGGACTGTCCCTAGGAAACCAGAGCGCATGAAAAACTTTTACCAGTGCTAATAATGTAGAAGTTCTATGGTTCATCAAATGCCGCACTACTCAGATTCCAACGCAAACCAGTTTACTGCATAAATCTGGAGTGGCACCCTTTGCTCCACTTTCTGCTTCAGCTGCATCTGCCTATAAATGTATACAGAGTTGGCTGCAAGGTGCCGGCCACAAGTGGGCACTAGCTGAGTAAGGCCCCTTTCACACTGCCCATTAATTCCATTGTACCTATTCACACAGGGGCTTCGCGCTGGCACCACGTTTAAGTCCTGCAAGCATGATTTTTTGTGCTTATTCTGAGCGCTAAAAATAGCGCATTAAAAACGCCTATATACATTGAAATGAATGTAAAGCGCTTTAACAGCGCGTTAAAAGTGCCAGCAAAACGCCCAGATGTTATGGAAAGGTCAAAATATCAGGAAGTAAACAGGATATAATGTAGGAGGATGTGCTATTTATTTAATGCTAGTGCTTCAAAAGTGCTTCAAAAGCGCTCGAAAAAACGCCTGGGCGTTAGCGCTAATTATAGCGCTAACGCTGAAAAAAATGCAGCAACAATGTGGTAATAAAGCTTGATGTTTTCCGCGCGTTTTTCAAACGCCCCAGTGTGAAAGTAGCCTAACTCACCTGTGAACCACTCACCTGCAGCTGTGAGTTGTGGGTGGCCATGGTTGAGTGCCTACCCCTTATAGATGAGCAATGGGATGTTTTGAACTTGTTAGCAGTTGCATTCCTACACAATCAATTTTTACAGGTACTTATATAGCACTGTCAATTTACACAGTGCTTTACATATATATATATATATATATATATATATATATATACACAGTATCTCACAAAAGTGAGCACAACCCTCACATTTTTGTAAATATTTTATTCTATCTTTTCATGTGACAACACTGAAGAAATAACATTTTGTTACAATGTAGTAGTGAGTGTACAGCTTGTATAACAGTGTAAATTTGCTTTCCACTCAAAATAACTCAACACACAGCCATTGATGTGTAAACCGCTAGCAACAAAAGTGAGTACACCCCTAAGTGAAAATGTACAAATTGGGCCCAATTAGCCATTTTCCCTCCCTGAAGTCATGTGACTCATTAGTGTTCTAAGGTCTCAGGTGTGAATGGGGAGCAGGTGTGTTAAATTTGGTGTCATCGCTCTCACTGTCTCATACTGGTCACTGGAGGTTCAACATGGCACCTCATGGCAAAGAACTCCCTGAGGATCTGAAAAAAAGAATTGTTGCTCTACATAAAGATGGCCTAGGCTATAAGAAGATTGCCAAGACCCTGAAACTGAGCTGCAGCACGGTGGCCAAGACCATACAGCGGTTTAACAGAACAGGTTCCACCCAGAACAAGCTTCGCCATGGTCAACCAAAGAGGTTGAATGCATATGCTCAGCGTCATATTCAGAGGTTGTTTTTGGGAAATTGATGTATGAGTGCTGCCAGCATTTCTGCAGAGGTTGAAGGGGTGGGGGGTCAGCCTGTCAGTGCTCAGACCATACGCCACACACTGCATCAAATTGGTCTGCATGGCTGTTGGCCCAGAAGGAAGCCTCTTCTAAAGATGATGCACAAGAAAGCCTGCAAACAGTTTTCTGAAGATAAGCAGACTAAGGGCATGGATTACTAGAACCATGTCCTGTGGTTTGATGAGACCAAGATAAACGTATTTGATTCAGATGGTGTCAAGCATGTGTGGCGGCAACCAGGTGAGGAGTACAAAGACAAGCGTGTCTTGCCTATAGTCAAGCATGGTGATGGGAGCGTCATGGTCTGGAGCTGCATGAGTGCTGCCAGCACTGGTGAGCTACAGTTCATTAAGGGAACCATGAATGCCAACATGTACTGTGACATACTGAAGCAGAGCATGATCCGCTCCCTTCAGAGACTGGGTCACAGGGCAGTATTCCGCCATGATAACAACCCCAAACACACGTCCAAGATGACCAATGCCTTGCTAAAGAAGCTGAGGGTAAAGGTGCTGGACTGGACAAGCATGTCTCCAGACCTAAACCCTATTGAGCATCTGTGTGGCATCCTCAAACAGAAGGTGGAGGAGTGCAAGGTCAACTCAGTGATGTCATCATGGAGGAGTGGAAGAGGACTCCAGTGGCAACCTGTGAAGCTCTGGGGAACTCCATGGCCAAGGCAGTGCTGGAAAATAATGGTGCCCACACAAAATATTGGCACTTTGGGACCAATTTGGACATTTTTACTTAAGAGTGTTCTCACTTTTTCTGCCAGCGGTTTAGACATTAATGGCCGTGTGTTGAGAATTTTGAGGGGACAGCAAATTTTTCACTGTTATACAAGCTGTACACTCACTACTTTACATTGTAGCAAAGTGCCATTTCTTCAGTGTTGTCACATGAAAATATATAATAAAATATTTACAAAAATGTGAGGGGTGTACTCACTTTTGTGAGATACTCTCTCTCTCTCTCTCTCTCTCTCTATATATATATATTACATTCATATAAGTCCCTACCCCAAGGAGCTTACAATCTATGGTTCCTAACTCACATTCATACATGCTAGGGTCAATTTAGAAATGAGCCAATAAACCCATTGGGGGTTATTCACTAAAGGCAAATCCACTCTGCACTACAAGTACACTGCAAATCCACTTTGAAGTGCAGTCGCTGTAGATCTGAGGGGGACATGCAAGAAAATAAAAAACAACATTTTGGCTTGCACGTGATTGGATGATAAAATCAGCTGAGTTTTCCCTGATTTCAGATCTTCCCCTGAGATCTACAGCGACTGCACTTCCAAGTGCATTTGCAGTGCACTTCCACGTGCACTTGTATTGCAGAGTGGATTTGCCTTTAGTAAATCAACCCCATTGCATGGCCAATTACAGCAGAAAATCAGTTAATTTAAAGGGATTCACATCTTTTTTCTTGCCATTGCATTTAAATAATTTTTAACAGTATGGCATATGTTTTAAGTTATTTTGAAAAGGCATGCATTTTCCAAACTTAGCTGCAAAGTGGAATCTCACCGAATATGTAAAATATGTTTACTTTGGGCCTACAATACAATTCCAAAAATATATCAGAGAGTTTAAAATGATTTCCTTGTTTAGAAAGTGTTAATCACCATCACACATTATAAAATAATAAATGAAAACTCTGCAATATCAAAATTCACTGTATACAAAAAAGTCTGTTCTTAACATGTAGTTATCATACAGTTACAGAATAGCTAACTAGCTACAATAATAACAGTAGATTGTCATAATAAACCCATAGTTACAGAATAAGGCACAGATCTGTTTTTCTTCACATGGGTTTTCAAATGTAGGATGTACATTAAACAGTTCATTACCAAATTTTAAAACTAAACAAGATTTAAAAAACTCACCAGTCTAAATACTCATAAAATACATCTTTTTCATGCTGTAACAGAATGATTGTAAAACAGTTGCGTGAAGAATAATAATGAAATGATCGGTACTCACATTTACATTGTTTTTTTGCCAATGTTTGTTCGGTGATCAGAAAAGCCAGCAAGAGGTAGAAGAGTTGCATTTTTCCCATAGTGTAGCTGATCTGATTGCTGATTCCTAAAGTTCACAGATGTTAATTATTAAACTTAACTATTAAATTCAATTTAGAAAATGTGTAATTTTTTTTCTGCAACAAAATACTGTATATTGACTATTATCTTCTTAATTTAAAGAACTGGGTACCTGTTGGTGGAAGAAGATGGCTGGCCGTTAGAAAAGTAAAATGTGTTAAACAGATTTAAAAAGATTGTCATGGGTCTCATGACGACAGTTGTTTGACAAATGGTTCATTCTGGTCACATTGCGAAATGACCAAACCTAGACACAAATAAGAGAAAGTTCACATTTTTTTCACATAATTCTGTAAGTGTCTCCCTACTCTGTTCTGGTTCAAAGCCAACACTTCAATCAGAGAGGAAAAAACGAGTACAGTGACTACTAATACCACATGACTCCTTGCTCTTTCTGTCTTTCTCTCTGTCTCTTTCTCTATAAATACAATATATATATATCTATACATATATATATATATATATATATAGTATCTCACAAAAGTGAGTAAACCCATCACATTTTTGTAAATTTTTTATTATATATTTTTATGTGACAACACTGAAGAAATTACACTTTGTTACAATGTAAAGTAGTGAGTGTACAGCTTGTATAACAGTGTAAATTTGCTGTCCCCTCAAAATAACTTAACATACAGCCATTAATGTCTAAATCGCTGGCAACAAAAGTGAGTACACCCCTAAGTGAAAATGTCCAAATTGGGCCCAAAGTGTCAATATTTTGTGTGACCACCATTATTTTCCAGCACTGCCTTAACCATCTTGGGCATGGAGTTCTTCAGAGCTTCACAGGTTGCCCCTGGAGTCCTCTTCCACTCCTCCATGATGACATCACAGAGCTGGAGGATGTTAGAGACCTTGCGCTCCTCCACCTTCTGTTTGAGGATGCCCTACAGATGTTCAATAGGGTTTAGGTCTGGAGACAGGTTTAGCTATTCCATCACCTTTACCCTCAGCTTCTTTAGCAAGGCAGTGATCATATTGGAGGTGTGTTGGAGGTCATTATCATGTTGGAATACTGGGCGGAGCTACGGCTGACGTCACCACGCCTACACGTACGAACAGGAACGGGAACGCTCATCTTTCTAGTTGCTAGCCGGCTTTATACGCGATTCAATTGTTTTTAATGTGAGTACCCAATTTGTGCTTTTTAATAAATTTGTCATACGGATTTACACTATTGGATCCTTCTCCTTTTTATGATGTTCACTTGATGGAGTTGGCGATTATTGCTAGTCTGAGTTGAAGATTCTGTTTGGTACTACCCTGCCAGATCATTTGGAAGAGAGAGAGATCTGCAAACATACCCCGCATAGGGTTTTTTCTGCTAGTCTGTATGACTTGCTAGAGATAGCAAGTCCCAGACCTCTGGTAAGGGTACCTCTTAAACACTTTGAGGTGTGCTTGTTTACGGTGGTGGTCTACCTATCCTTAGCGAATCCCAACGGTGGATGAGGCTCAAGCCATTTTCACATAGTGGTATTGGACTGATCATTGGATTATTAGATCACTCATAAAGAACTGCCTTGTTTGTTTCATATTATTTTTGGACACTTTAGGCTACACGGCCTGTTATCTTTATTTTCTATCTCATGCGCTTTATATTTCACAGGTTCATTGTGTTTATTCATTTTTTAAATATTTTAGCGCAACTGTTTTTTTTATTTCAGTTTAAGTGTGTTATTATCGCACACTATGTTGCTGCTGCACTGGACACTTTAGCACACTACTGTTTACCTAATTTTTATGTTGGAATACTGCCCTGTGGCCCAGTCTCCGAATGCTCTGCTTCAGTATGTCACAGTAAATGTTGGCATTCATGGTTCTCTCAATGAACTATAGCTCCCCAGTGTCGGCAGCACCCATGCAGCCCCAGGCCATGACACTCCCACCACCATGCTTGACTGTAGGCAAGACACACCTGTCTTTGTTCCCCTCACTTGGTTGCTGTCACACACGCTTAACACCATCTGAACCAAATAAGTTTATCTTGGTCTCATCAGACCACAGGACAGGGTTCCAGTAATCCATGTCCTTAGTCTACTTGTCTTCAGCAAACTGTTTGCGGGCTTTCTTGTGCATCATCTTTAGAAGAGGCTTCCTTCTGAGATGACAGCCATGCAGACCAATTTGATGCAGTGTGTGGCGTATGGTCTGAGCACTGACAGGCTGACCCCCACCCCTTCAACCTCTGCAGCACTGCTGGCAGCACTCATACGTTTATTTCCAAAAGACAACCTCTGTATATGACACTGAGCACGTGCACTCAACTTCTCTTTTCGACCATGGCGAGGCCTGTTCTGAGTGGAACCTGTCCTGTTAAACCACTGTATGGTCTTGGCCACAGTGCTGCAGCTCAGTTTCAGGGTCTTGGCATTCTTCTTGGCACGGTGGCCAAGACCATACAGCGGTTTAACAGGACAGGTTCCACTCAGAACAGGCCTCGCCATGGTCGACCAAAGAAGTTGAGTGCACGTGCCCAGCGTCATATCCACTTTTTTGAGAAACTGTATATAACAAAAAAAGTCCAATTTGCAGCACCTCGTATATTTATTAATAGAGTTAAAAACTCAAAATAACAACATTTTAAGATCCATTAGGATCCTTCATCAAGTATGGCAAGCATTAAGGCCAAATTTAGTCATATTTATTTAATAACAAATCTCTTATAGACCGAAAAATAGAAGCACCTGAATCATTGCAACTTAAGACATAAATATATGGTCTAATATTACAGCTAATATTACGGAGATACATAGTAGTGTTCTTGGTTACTTCGTATTGATTTCTGCAAAAGTGAAAAAAAATTCAAAACATTTAACATAAAAAACTATTTACAAAAAGAGATGTAAATCAGAGTTTTTGTTCAATCGCTTAGGATTGTGAAATCCACCTTCCTTCCCTCTGGCACACTAAAGGCACACAAATATATCGGCTCCCCATAGCCAGGCTTATAAATGATGATGAAGTATATACAAATGCATTGATGTCACCATCCCATGCAAATGAACTCCTTGCTGACCACCCTATAGCAGATTTACTGCTACATGGCAGCCGCACTGTTCAGAATCACGTATATACATGATTCTGCACTTCTGGGTAGGGGGCGCATGCACGCCACCGGTGCGCCACTTCTGCTGCGATTTGTCTAAACAGAAGCTGATCAGCAGGTGCCGGACAATGAGTGTCCACTGGCACCTGTCGATCGTTGAGCAGAGACACAGGACGGAGCTCTGCCTATCACAGTGCTGCTATAAGTCGCAAATTGGCACCATTACTAGTATAAAAATAAATCAATAAAAATTGCAGTATACTGTATAACCCATAGTTTGTAAATGCTATAACTTTTCGCAAACCTATCAATATATGGGGATTTTTGTTACCAGAAATATGTAGCTGAATACACATTGGCCTTTCAATTTTTAACATTTTTTTATTGAATATGTTTTATAACATATATATAACTTTTTTTGTTTATAGTGCAAAATCTAAAAAACACAGAGGTGAACAAAATGATGTAGCACCTTGGTATTAGGCAGGGTTGCTAACAAGTTTGGTCTGCTGGGTGGTAGCTAGCCTGTCTAATTGTTAGGAGGATCCACTGACTTTTCCCTAAATCTGGAATTGATGCACCTCTCTCTTCTGTCACTAGATGGCATTGTTACTGGTGGTATTGGAATGACAAGGGCATAGTAACTTCAGACTATTTGTGTGGATTGGCTGTTTCAACCAATTAGCAGGGGTTTTGTTTGGGTCCTTGGCCTGCTGGGAGAGCCTATTTATTTGGGAGGAGTCAGATGATCGGGGTTTGGTGCCACCTGGATGGTACTCTGAGTGAACGTGTGTTAAAATGCTCCAGGTTGCTAGGCCAGAAGCCTGAGGCCTATCCCGGGAGCACCTGGCTGCTAGGCGGTCTGAGGCCTATCCAGGTTTGAGAGAAGCAGCGCGGGGTTGGGGCTTCAGGCTTGGAGCCTGACCAAGTTGCAGAGCTTCCACGCGGGGAACCAAATCATTGCCAGCGGTGAGGGAGAAGCAGTTACAACATGGGACGACCACTCCTGTTACCAGAGGCAAGTGAGGATCCAGGTCAGAGATAAAGGGGACACAGTCGCTTTTGATGGACAACCGCTCCTGTTATCAGAGGCCAGTTTATGGAAGACTTAAGAAGCACCTGAGCAGCCTTATTCAATAGCCAGGGATGGTGAACAAGTGAGAAAGCTTCAGCAGAGTGCCAAGCCAGGGACCCAGTGGGATAGCAGAGGTGACACTTGAGGATTATACAGTGGGTTAGCTGTGGAAGAGCTCAGGGGATCCAGTGACGACTGGGATCTTGAAGTCTAGTGAGAGACTGGGAGTTCAGTAAGCGAAGATCTACAGTAGGATACTGTGAGATGTGATAGAAGATCTGCAATGTAACACAGTGAGTTAGGTGTACAGATCTACATTGACATTTGAGAGTTCAGTTACCATAGAAGACAGCAGTTCTACAAATACAACTACTGCATCCAGTTTAAAGGCCCTCCGTCTGTATAGCTGTCTGCCTATTATTTTTGCCACAGAGTCTGCCAAGTGCTGTTGCATCTGCCTAAGGGTGTCCTGGCCCTAAACCCTCTCTCTCCTCAATTCTTGTTAAGAGACAATAAATCTCTTTTGTTCGCATTCAAAAAGTCACTGACGCCCATGATTTCATCTTGCATTATGCCCACCATGCCTAGTAACCCATACTGTGAAGAAGGATGTCAGCTCTCCCTAACTCTGGAGGTCACCATTAGGCCTCCAGGGGTTGTGATCACCACTACAATAGCATACATTTTATTTGAGTACAGCATTGCATGTTTGCACAAGTGCCAGTTAAAATAACACAGTGCCGTATCCCAAAATGGCCTGATCATGAAGAGGGGTAAATCTTCCAGTGAAGATAAGCAT
Organism: Glandirana rugosa; assembly: GCA_018402905.1. NCBI lineage: Eukaryota > Metazoa > Chordata > Amphibia > Anura > Ranidae > Glandirana > Glandirana rugosa. Next base: position 1,132,160 of record BLSH010511829.1, on the reverse strand, counting down.
CTCAACTTAGGCTTCATGCACACTGGGCATCAAAAACATTGCTTTTAAGGGTGCTTTACTTTTTTTTGCCTCTAAATGCCTCTCCATGTTAGGCTGTGTCAATGCACACATTGATGCTTACACGTGTTTAGAGGCAGGAGTGTTTAGAAGTATAAAAAAAAAAAAACATCACTTGCATGCTCAGGAGAGGAGCATTTTGGCTGGAAAAAATACCCGATGTGCCTAAACACTAGGTCAGTGGTTCTCAACTCCGGTCCTCGGGACCCACTAACAGGCCAGGTTTGCAAGATAACTGAAATGCATCACAGGTGATATAATTTGCTGCTCAGTGATTGCAGTGTTCTAGTCTGCATCTACCCAAGGTAATACTTAAAATCTGGCCTGTTGGTGGGTCCCAAGGACTGGAGTTAAGAACCACTGCACTAGGTGCATTTAGCGCTTGAGCATTCATTCATTTTCTTGGCCATAATAAATCAATACTGGCCAATGGAGTGAATAAACGCCAAAATGCTTGCCGTGCCTAAACACACATAAACGTATTTTCAAAACGTGGCTTTAAGCACAATTTTAAGATACTTTTCTCCTGCCAGGAGAAAAGACATATAATAGAACTGGACAAACATGAGGCCTAAAGCTAATTTCACACCTACGTGTGTGGCTGCGAGAATCGCATCTGTTCCCGCACCCGCAACCACCCACAGCCAAATCGCGCTGCTCTTAGGAGATGAGAAATAGCATGGTCAACAAGATTATGTGATTTCCCTGCAGCTGTTTTTTTGAAAAGGTGCAGGCACCTTTTTTTTGCGGGAACGCAGGCACAGTAGCCCATTCATTTGAATGAGCTGCCATGCCTGTGCAAATGCGGCCCGCATAAAATGCAGAAGTGTGAACCTAGGGTTAATGCAGCCTTACCAGTGCCAATTAAATTCAGCCAGTGCCAAATAAATGCAGCCTGATTAGTGCCAATGAAATGCAGCTATACCAGTCCCAATGAAGTGCAGCCTTACCAGTGCCAATTAAATGCAGCCTTACCTGGGCCCATGAAGTGCAGCCTAACCAGTGCCCATGAAGTTCGGCCTTATCAGTGCCCATGAAGTGCATTCTAACCTGTGCCCATAAAGTGCAGCCTTACCTGTGCTCATAAAGCACATCTTAACAGTGCCCATGAAGTGCAGCCTTATCAGTGCCCATGAAGTGCAGCTTACCAGTGTCCATGAAGTGTGGCCTAACAAGAGCCCATGAAGTGAGGCCTAACAAGAACCCATGAAGTGCAGCCTTACCTGTGCTCATGAAGTACAGCCTTACCTGTGCTCATGAAGTGCAGCCATACCAGTGCCCATGAAGTGCAGCCTAACCAGTGCCCATAAAGTGCAGCCTTACCTGTGCCCATAAAGTGCAGCCTTACCAGTGCCCATGAAGTGCAGCCTAACCAGTGCCCATGAAGTGCAGCCTAACCAGTGCCCATGAAGTGCAGCCTTACCAGTGCCCATGAAGTGCAGCCTAACCAGTGCCCATGAAGTGCAGCCTAACCGGTGCCCATTAAGTGCAGCCTTACCTGTGCCCATGAAGTGCAGCCTTACCTGTGCTCATGAAGTGCAGCCTAACCAGTGGCCATAAAGTGCAGCCTTACCTGTGCCCATGAAGTGCAGCCTGATCACAGAGCTCTGTCATGGATTTGAATATCCCAGTGGCAACTGTAACAAAGTCTTGCCTCCTATGATGCATGTCACACTGATTCAATGTATCATTGGATAAGTGTTCCGTCTATCTAGGAGGCAGAACTTTGTTACAGTCCTCCACCTCACAAAGACGGGGTTGTCTTGACCTCTGACTGTCACTCAGCCACAGACAGAAGACAGAGCAGCCACTGCAGTCGTACTCCAGTCGCTAGGGCTGCTTTGTCTTCTGTCTGTGTCTGATTGACAGGCCCAGCCGGGAGCTCACCTGATGCTCGCGGGTGTCGGTGAGTCCGCAGCCAAATGCGGGAGACTCCCGCAAGTCGCAAGTATTTTCAGCGCAGTGGGATCAAAGAATTTTCAAACAAATACAGCCTAATGTAAATGTATGCACTTTAACTAGGGATATTAAACTTAGAAGGCATAGATTGGTTCTGTTTAAACAGGGCATTGTCTAAGGCTGGGTTTCCTGGCAAAACCCTAAAATTTATAGAATTAAATATTTTCTTAAGAATAGCCACTCGTATTGTGGCAGTGGGACTCTGTGCTACTCAGAAGATTGCTGGTTTACGTCAGATTTTTGGAGAGACAGGCACGCTGATTGCACAGCTGTGTACCGGGCTATTAGTTGGGACCTGACTATGGCTCAGGGCTCCACCCAACAGACAGGAGGTCTGTGCATGAGAGTCAGGTGGCCTTCCAACCTCTCCAGGATATAGAGAGGCTGCATGGGGGCAGCCAGAGCGTGCATGTCTGCAGCAGGTAGATTTAGCCTGTGACAGAGCAGCAAGAAGCTGATTGTGAGTAAGCTATGAGAGAGCTTGATTCTAAAGGACTCTTGTGGTCTGAGGAGCCAACCTAAGACCTAGGCTGGAGGCCTGAAGCAGCCGTGTGGCAAGAGAGTAAGCCAGGAGGCTGATGTATTCTGATTGTGCAAGTCACAGCAATGGTGGAACCCCCTGCATTGGCTACTGATGTCTTTTGTGAACTTTTCCCTATTTTTAAATAAAAGTGGGCTACCATTCCCTTAAAAATACAGTTTTGGATCGGCGCACTCATTGAAAACGCACCTACCGCTTGAGTCTGATGACCCCAATCTTACATATGTTGGAGGTATTGCTTTGGGCAGAGATGCATGAGTTCCAGATCCTCGCATACCAAAAACAGTGAGTAACAAGAGACTGTGTGTTTTGCAGCAATGCTGTGAGGAGCAGCTAATGTGAATGCAGTGGAGTCTGCATGTGAAAGTGTGTGGCTTGCAAGTCTTAAAGAGACGGTATGGCAACTTTCCTGAGTTAAAAGGAACTGCGTTAAAGTGTTGTGTCCCTGACTGCAAAGATGGGGTGGTCAAAACGCAAAGAGGAAGCAAGATTTGCTGAGACGAGAGACAGAACTCTGTGGCCGGAGGGGTTGTTACCAACAGAACAAGCCCCTGATGCGTGCAAGATGCATTTGGCTGCTATAGAGCAAAGGAAAAAGGAAAGCAAGCCATCACTCACTCATCACAGTGCAAGGAGTGATCAAAGGGGTGCTGTTGTCCGTGGCAAAAAAGGAGAAATTCATGCTGCTGACTTCATACGGCCTATGTTGCTTTTTGAACATTGTGAAGACTTTTTGGGTGGGTTTGCGATCATTGCCTCCTACAGAGGGTGGCCCAGGGGTTGCCGTGTTGAATTGGTGCAGCCTTTTCTGACAGAGGAATACCAAGGGGTGTACCACTGGATGGGTCATAACCGAGATGACTATGACAATTACCTAGAGGCAATCCAATCTAGAGAGCACTGGAAAAATTCAGCGGGGAGAATGTGGTCTCCCATAGCAACCAAAGAAAGTCTGCAGAATGGAGGAGCTACAGCAGAGAATTGGCTCCGCTTTTGCTTAAAGACAGGAGTGAAGTTGTTCCATGTCTGGAATGTGGTTAAGAAGGGCACAGTATTTTTACTTGCCCCAGATTCTGGAATACAGCTGAGCGTAATGATTTTGAGGAAATGCCTGTACCTGCAATCCCAGGTTCCTGTTCCAAGGTGGTGGCTGTTGCTGTTGTCAACAGAGAAGCTGTTTTTCCTGCAGGGGATGTTGGAGCGTCCAAGAAGGCTGCAATGTTGCCCCGTGTCCATTTGGGGGCATTAGCCTGTGAGAGCACAGCCAAGAAGGGACTACGCCTGAATTGTTACAACACCTGCTACCTGGAATGGTAAGACTGTTCCTGTTTCATGTGTGAAAGAGACTGAGTTTGTGTTTAATGCCGATGAGGTAGTGGCCAGTGAGGGTACACACTTCCAAGAAAGACTTGCTGCTCTGCAGGGGGAAGCACTGGTTAATGCTGAACCCACAGCAAGACTGAGAACAGATAAGGACTTGTCTTCAGGCAGAGTATTGTGTAGCAGGAAGACAAGTGGTAAAGATGAATACAATGTGTTTAATGAGATTAAAAATGCTGATGGTGAAAATGTCACCCCGCAGCTCGGATGACCCTGCCGACCCACCCGCCCACCCCGCCGAACTACTGGGAAGCAGGTCCGCTTTGATGGACTAGGTGGCTATGAGTTACAGCACTGTGGAAGCTTGCTGTGGTGATCATTGGATTTACACGGCATGAAGATCTGAACGATCACTGGGAGACACGAGGTGGTGAGCATATTCATGTGCGGCGGCTTCACGCTGCCAAGTGAATGGTACAAGGAATTTTTCTGGTTAAGCCTCCACTAGTCTACACATACCAAGATCCTCAGGGATTGGTATACTCTGTCCCGTGCTCACCGCATGGACAAATTTATGGTTTATATCTGCCATTTTTCTACATGCCCAACAGAGTGTTGAGCCAGCTGCTTCCACTCCATTCCTACCACACCCCTTCCGTCCATCCAGCTTGCATTACCCACCACGGTGGGTGATTTGATCTTCCCCTTACAGCGGTACAATGTGGGATTTGACTAATTACACCCGCAACGGCTTTATTCCCAGGGAATAGACTCCATAGATTGAGTGACTTTCAGGAAACTCTGTAGTTCCATTCATCCCTTCACTGTACGGACTGTGGATTAGTCTAATAATCCCCACAGGTGTATTGTGTGTTGTGTGCGGTGGTTGAATGTGGTGTGCTGCCGTCAGGTCTCAGAGCTGTTTGACAACGTTGTCATATTTTATTATTTTACACAATTGGTAGTCTTTTTGCAATTTTTCATTTAATATAACTTCCAATAAAGCTGATGTTTTTTATGTCCATGCTGTTCCTCTATAAGGTTTCTTGGTGATCTTTAATCTCCGTTCTTTTATGATGGTGAAAATGTGGTATTGCATCCAGATATGTCAGGGGTGACCACTGAAAAATGTGTGTCATTGCCCCTAGCAACCGTGACAGGTGCAGCAGAGGTGTCCCTGGAGACTGCCCAGGAGCTCTTAGTGTCTGAGCTCGGGGTTTCCCAGGACATCTGTGTTGCCGCACTGATGGGCGAGTGTGTTTCACATGAGATGGGGTACTCATACACACAGACGTTTTTTGACGCCGGCGTTTTCTGGCGTTTTTTGCAGCTCTCCATGTTAGTCAATGGCCCCATAAAAACGCCAACGTTTTTGAGCTGTAGATGGTGTCGGCGTTAGTGAGCTGAAACTAGAACCCACGGCCAGTGCGTTCTGAGGCTGTAACGTTTTGCCATTTTTTGACGCCGACGCCGCAAAAGCCAACAAACGCCAACTAATATTGTACTGGCGTTAACCGGCGTTTTTTGACGCTGACGTTTTAAGGTTGAAAAATAGCAGAGGGATGACGCTCACTAACGCCGATGCATAACGCCAAAAAATGCCTGATTTTTTTCCTTGACGTTGGGCCCGACGGTTTGTTTATCTTTTAAGAAACGTCTGTGTGTATGAGGCCTAAAAGTGATGTACTAAATATCCTACAATCTCAAACTGCTAAAGTACTAAGGCAGTCTATACAAGGCAGGAATGTGGATAAGAATTATGTATGTATTACTGACAATGTTGATGGTTTGATGTCTCCCATGGCAACCAAGGGCGGTGCCGCAGAGTTGTCCTGGAAATCTCAGAAGGAATCCTTGTGTTGGAGCCAGCAGTGCTCCAGGACAACTCTGATACAGCGTGGGTGGAACAAAAGGGGAAAATAGTTCAAATGGTGGAGCATGGATTATCACAATCTGATGTGGTGGGCTTTAACTTGTGCAGTGTAGATAGAGCAATGCTATGGAGTGCTGGTGATTGGAGCACAGACAGGATAGACTGGGATAGTCTGACCATAAAGGTATTAGCATGGTGGAAAGAAATTTCTGAAGGTAATGGTGAGGTGGACACTAATGCTGCTGTGACCAATGGAGAGACTGCAGAGCCGGTAGTCACAGGTGCATTGGCTGTTGCAGAAGTTAACCCCCTCCAGTTGGAAGGATCAGATAAGGGCGCGTACATGGCAGAGGTTTTGTCCACAGCAAAGAAGATGAGTAATATTGAGTTTCAGAATGACAATGTAATGGATAAGGACGTGGAAAGGCTCAGTGTTCCTGATAATGAGAGTATGAGTATGACACATGCGTTTTGCAGTGCTCAAGGGGAGCCGCAAGTTGTGTCAGTTACCTCTGAGGTGGAGGTATCCTTATGCGTCTCGGCCTCTCGAGCCTTAGCAAAAGAGCCCCTCCACATCGCTAATGCGGGAAGAGCCCCTAAAGTTCTATGTTTAGAAATAACAGAGATGTTGTTGGAATTGGTAAAAAACCTTTTCGCTGTACACCTGCATGTATCCACCGCAGATGGGCAGCCTGGTACTTCGTAGTACCAATCCGTGGATGTAGATGGTACAGGCGATGTTAAGCAATGTTGATACAAATTGGTATTGGTTACTGCAATGTTGGTTACTTTTGTGGAAAGTGGTCTCACAGTTCCCTGCGAGAGGGCTTCCAGCTGCAGTTGTGTGTGGAAGGTGCTCAGGGGAACTGCTACAGGAATCAGAAATGACAGACATGGTGGAAGTCTCTCCGTATGTTGGTGTGATGAGGTGCATTCCTGCTGGTGCAGTCCGAGGTGGTTGGTACATGGCGCATGTACTGTCTCACCCGCTAGACCTCATGTGTAGTAAGGGCCCAGAACAAACATGGCAGTACTGGGGATTCTGTCCTTCACTCCCAAAGAGGTGCAGTTTGAGGTACCCGGAGACACTCTGGCGGGAAATAAAAGTGTGGGTAACTGTAATGGGGAGGTTTGCAAACCCATGTTGAAATTTGTCTCACAGTGTGCTGGGTTGCTTCCTACTGATGGGGTGTATGAGAGGCACTCTAGAGCACTGCTCAGAGGTATTGGTTAAGGTACCAATGGAAATAGAAATGGATAAAGAGATTGGTGTGCAAAAATGTGCCATAAAATGTTCGTTGGTAGGGCAGTCGCTATTGGAGTGTTTGACAACAGAGGGTGATGTGAAACTTTGGAAAGGTTACATGGGGAATAACTGCTTGCCTGTGGGTGGTCCCTCCACAGACACTGTTCTAACAAACCAGGGAACAAGAGGTCCTGATGACACTGACAATATTGAGTTGAGTAATCCATTGTGGAAAGTGGCTACTGAGGTTAAACAGAAGGATGTAGTGTTAATCTCATATGGTTTGGTTGCCACACAGGGGTTAGTGAACCTGAGAAACAGATGATGTTGGTTAGTGTTGAGTCAGGTAGTGGGAGAGGTTAGTCCCTGACAGGTGGGTCCCCAACAGTCCCAGGAGAGTAGGTCTGGGGGACGTAAAAAGAAATGGAGGATCCCGAGGCCAGAAGGGATGGTAGAGAAATGAGTGGGAGCCCACAGTTCAGGAAGAGGTGCTTGTGGAAGCACACCCAGAAGAAGATGTGGGTGGAGTGCCCCTTTAGAAAGATTGTTGGGCATGTTAGGACTCCTGCTGCTGATAGTTGGTACAGAGGTGCTAAGAGGAAGTAGTTGGTACAGAGGTGCTAAGAGGAAGTGCTGGTGGAAACATACTCGGAAAAAGAAACGGGCCTACACAGCTAATGGCTGGCACAGAGGTGTCCCATCCATGGTGACAGGTTTATGTGTTCCTCCCTCCAGTTAGAAACAAGGGGGGAGTATATGTGGCAGTGGGAACCCGTGCTACTCGGAAAATGGCTGGTTTATGCCGGACTTTTGGAAAAAGACAGGCACGCTGATTGCACAGCTGTGTACTGGGCTATTAGTTGGGACCTGACTACGGCTCACGGCTCCACCCAACAGACAGGAGATCTGTGCATGGGAGTCAGGTGGACTTCCAACCTCTCCAGGAGGTAGAGAGGCTTCATGGGGGCAACCAGAGCTGGCATGTCTGCAGCAGGGAAATTTAGTCTGTGACAGAGCAGCAAGGAGCTGATTGTGAGTAAGCTATGAGAGACCTTGACTCTAAGGAACTCTTTTGGTCTGAGGAGCAGACCTAAGGCCTAGGCTGGAGGCCTGAAGCAGCCATGTGGCAAGAGAGTAAGCCAGGAGGCTGATGTATTCTGATTGTGTAAGTCACAGTTATGGTGGAACTCACTGGGTAGGCTACTGATGTCTTTTGTGAACTTTTCCTTATTTTTAAATGAAAGTGGACTACCATGCCCTTAAAAATACAGTTTTGGACTTGCACACTCATTGAAAACGCACCTACCGCTTGAGTCTGATGACCCCAATCCTACAGTATGTAGCACCCTCCTAGGTAGGTGCTAGAGGAGAGTATAGTTTGTGGTCTTTCTGCTTACCAGGAAGATGGTCAGTTAAAACTTAGAGTGCTCTCTGCCTACCAGGGAGCAGGATCTATTGGTTAGGACTGCTCATTGTGCTCAGGTGCCCCTCAACTTGTTTGACTGTCCCCCCACTGGTCCAATAAGGAGTCATATTGGACAGTGGGAGGGGACCTGGCAAGTGAGCGCACAGGCTTTGTTACAGTCCTGGCTATTGGCAGAGGAAAAGTGCTGCATTGCATGCTGGGATACTGTATAAAAGCCCAGGGCACATGTGCTCAAAGTTAGTTGAGTTGGGAAGCAGAGTCCAGGAGAGAGGGGGCGGCTGCCCTCTCCTCCGTGGAGGAAGCAGTGTGGCCTCGGGTGGTCGACCCAAGGGCCTAGAGAGAGACATGCTGAACCCAAGCATCCTGCAGAGCTGACTGGGAGGGGGACATTAGGAAGGATCTAATCCTGCATACAGTGAGTAAAGATCTGTGTCATGGGGCCTGTCAAGTAATGGCTATCCCTTCAGCTAGAAGAGTCAGTGTATGGGTGTCAGTAAAGGGGATGCTAGAGAGTATTCTGAAGAAAAGATGCATCAAGTCTTCTGCTAGTGAGTGCAAGAAGACTCAATTCCTCCATACATGTGGCAGTGTGGTTAAAGCAGTTTGACTGCTTTCACAAATAATCTGGGTAGGCCAAGTGAGAGTTGTCCTTATCCACTGTGAATAGTTCAAGTTGGAGTATCCCACTAATCCCTTCTCCCATCCAAGTTCCAAAATAAAATATAAAAGCACAAATACCCTGACATGGTCATTGAGTAACGAACAAGCGAGAGTAAGGGTGGGATAAGTGAAAACCACTAGCACCCAAAGTAAACCCCCCCAGCAACTGGCTGCAGGTAACCAGAGAGGGGCCTAAGAAGTCAATACCCAGCAAGCCCTATGTGAACAGTGCTACAAGTAGAAGAATATAACTTTTGTATATTTGTAACTACCTTCTCTGTTGTAACTTAATAAATATGCTCAGAAACGTTAAACATGTATAAATTCTGCTAAATAATTTGGAAACAGTAATTTTTTTATGCCCCTTATCCCAAACATTATGACCACTTTACTTATGCTAAAATGAATTAAAATTCAACTACAAATTAAGAAGAAATGTTTTGTCTGCTTTATATGCTGGAAAGGCACACACACTATATGACATTTTAGAAACGTCTGTCATTTGTAAAGATACACAATAAGTCTGATTTGTCTGATTTACTAAATGATTTGAGAATGTTCACACAATACAATGTGTGAATATTCACATTAATTATCCAATCAAGTGAAAAACAAAATGTAGGTCTATTAATTTAATCTGCAGAATGAATAATTGAAGTGAATAGTCACACAATTTATTGTGTGAACATTCTCAAGTATTTTAGTAAATCAGCCTCAGGATGTGCGTGTTATGCTTATAGAATGGGAAGGTTCCCCCTGATTGGGTTTAATGGCAGCGAGAGACGTAACAACTGTTTTTAGTAAAAAATGCGTTTTATTATATTTGTCAGAAATAATTCATCCTTCCATTTCGAGTAAAAAGATAGAAAGTTATGCTAAAAAGCATGAGCTCTGGTTGTACAACAAGGAACTAGACATGTTAACATTTCAGTGTATACAATATCACAGTGAATATGAATCATTAACGATACAGTGGTGGATGTGTCAGTTCACCGACGCGTTTTGACCTCAAGGGATTTGGGTCTTCCTCAGGGGGAAAAAGAAGGATTCTCTTCTAGAGAGGTGTCAGAAAAAGACAGATTAAGTATTTATACATTAAGTAACATGCTTTTACATACGTCAAACATACTTACCACTGAGTATGTTGCAAGCACAATGGTAGTCCCAAAACCAGAGTTTATGTATTAAAACCGAATCAGTGGACCTTTGTCCATCCTGGGCTATCCTCTGCTCTCGTGATATGGGGTCCAGTTCCAGCTCCAGAGGCTTACAAGAGGCCACGGGTGTATAGGTCTCCCTATGGAGGGGAGGATATGTTTGGACCCACCATATGGATCACCGTATTCTATTAAATTAATGTTATAGTTATAATAAATAAAAACGAAAAAAGAAAAATTGTTCTGTGTGTTTTAATTTGTATGCAATTATTACTGAAATAGATGGTATTGCTGCTTATTAATTTGTGTAATAAGGGGTGATGTGTATGAGGGGTGGAGTAATGTTGTTATCAAGTGGGGTAATGTAGTGTGAGAGATGAAGGATATAAGGGGATGAAGGGGAAAGGAAGGATGAGGGAGGGGGATCGTTATGGTAGATAAAGTCATTATTAACGTATGTTTAATTTTGTGTGTCTTGTTAAAAAGAAAAAAGCAAAAATAAATAATATTGATATTGTAATTAAATTATCTTATGCCACTAGGTATACCACCCAGGTTTGTATAGGAGGGGAGGTATCCCTCTGGATATGTGGGCACCGGAGAACATTCGGAGACCTCGACCTTGACCTGGGGTATAGTGCTCTCGTCTCCTATCGGGTCCTACCTGTTTCCAGGT
>BLSH010511829.1:1057714-1072095 GCA_018402905.1 Glandirana rugosa | reverse complement strand
AGCAGCGGTATGTGAAATCTCTAATTTCTGCTATCTGTCCTCAGAGCAACAGCACAGACAGCAGTAGTAAAGTAATCTATCTCAGGATGCAGGATCAGGTCTTAAAATGGCTAAAATCTGTCCCTCACGCCGTCAGCTACCTTTCCCTACACTAACCCAAGGAGCATGTGACTGCAGCACTGTGACTCCAGCTTATAAAGAGGCTGGGTCACATGATGCACCGGCCAATCACAGCCATGCCATTAGTAGGCATGGCTGTGATGGCTTCTAAGGGCAAACCAGTGAAACGCTTGTTGATTGGCTGCCCTGCAGCTTCTCAACACGTGGAGTAAAATAGCAGAACCCCGGACCGAACCCGAACGATTTTTGAAATGTCCGGGTCCGGGTCCGTGCCACGGACACCCTAAAGTTCGGTACGGACCCGAACGTTACAGTCCGGGTTCGCTCAACACTAATCACTACTCCATTGACTACGATGGAGCCAAAAACGAAATTTAACCTTGCAGCCTAACTAAAAGAAAGTGCTACATTGTTATGTACAAAACTGCTATATTTCAGTGAAAATACACTTACATGAATCTTAATAAAAATAGACACATACAGTATATCATAAAAGTGAGTACACCCCTCCCATTTTTGTAAATAATTTATTATATCTTTTCATGTGACAACACTGAAGAAATTACACTTTGCTACAATGTAAAGTAGTGAATGTACAGCTTGTATAACAGTGTAAATTTGCTGTCCCCTCAAAATAACTCAACACATAGCCATTAATGTCTAAACCGCTGGAAACAAAAGTGAGTACAACCCTAAGTGAAAATGTCCAAATTGGGCACAATAAGCCATTTTCCCTCCCCAATTTCATGTGGCCTGTTAGTGTTACAAGGCCTCGGGTATGAATGGGGAACAAGTGTGTTAAATTTGGTGTTATCGCTCTCACTCTCTCATACTGGTCACTGGAAGTTCAACATGGCACCTCATGGCAAAGAACTCTCTGAGTATATGAAAAAAAGAATGGTTGCTCTACATAAAGATGGCCTAGGCTATAAGAAGATTGCCAAGACCCTGAAACTGAGCTGCAGCACGGTGGCCAAGACCATACATCGGTTTAACTGGAATATTGGATTGCTGCCAACTGTATTCCCAAGAAGTTTTTATAGAGGGTCTACCCCCATTCCAAACATGGAAGCACTAGATAAACCCCCTATGGGACTTTGAATGGGGAGACCAACTCACCAAGAAAAGATAACAAATATGATAAAAGTTCATATTTATTGATACACACAACATAAGCCACCCAAACAGATAAATGGGTTGGAAATCATGACAATGACACTGGGTAATGATCCTAGACCGACAAAAGAAGAAAAAATATACAAACAAAAGGTTGAGGATCTACAGGGGACATAAAAAACAGGATCACTGTTCTGCCAGGGATCCGATGTGTTTCGATGATGTTCGATCATAGATCTTCTGCAGGGGTAAGTGGTCGAAATTTTAAAGTAAACATCCTTATATACTACAGGACATTCAGGGATCCAAATAGCCAGGTTACAAAAGATTATTGAAGTACTCCAGAATAAGGAGAAATATAGATGGTCTAAGACTTAAGTATATCTCAGGGGTATATATATCGCAGAAAGTCAATAGACATAGCGTTCACCACTTGGACAAAAGTGACGTGGATAGAAAAGTGTCTGACCGCATGGAGGATACCCAGGCAGTACCTATATTTATGGGGGCAGGGGCTAACAGATCTAGCGGTGGGGATCGTAGACCAACAGTTGGACAACCACAAGGTAACAAAGCTTGGATTCCAGGAGCCGAAAGGCAAAACGCAGCAGGGCTGGTGCTGTAGGAACTGATAGGGTAATCGGTCAGATCCAACCCAAAGAGGGTAATATAAATAAACTCCTACCAAAGTAAGAGCAGTTTGGGGGGGCGTGTCCGACTTCCGGGATGTGAGGAGCTTTCTCCCTGAGCTCTGCTGCCGCACGATCATCCTGTAGTCCATCCTGACAGTAATCTACCACGCAGAGAATCAAGAGTAGGCTCCCTAGACTCCTCAAAGACCCGGCCACAACACAGCATGGTAAAGTATGGCAAAGACAACCCGCCGTCACCGGTAAACAGTCTGGAACAACCTGCTCGCTGGATCCAAGATGGCGCCTGCGACGCTGCAAAGGGACACAGCTCTGCACATGAGGTGCGTAGTGTGGAATGGAGGAGAAACATGGATGAGCTGAGCTGCTCTAATGCCTCCCTATTCATGTCACCTGAGATCCCGGAGGAGCCGGTTATAAAGACGCAGAAGGTAACAAACCGTCTTTGGCTTAGATTCTGGAAGCCATTAAAACAAGTCACTCCTCGCTGACTTTACAGATTGACACTATTAGAGTTGATTTTGCGCTCCTGAAAGATGATGTGGGCAAACTAAGACACAGGGTGACATCAGCTGAGCAGCACATTAACACACTTGAGGACGATTTATTTCCCATTCCAGCCGCCATTAGAGATATACAGGCGGAACAAAAAGCACAGGCAGCTAAGATAGGAGACATGGAGGACCACCTTAGACGGAACAATCTCCGTTTTATGGGCTTCCCAGAGGGAGCGGAGGGCAGAAACCCAGAAGAATTTATTACTGAGTGGATGCGATCCAATTTGGGCGAAGCCATATTTTCCCCCTTGTTCGCTATAGAGAGGGCTCACAGGGTCCCATCCAGGGCCCCACCACCAGGAGGTACACCCAGACCAATACTGGCATGAATCCTGCATTTTTGGGACCGGGATGCGGCTTTGAGGAGGGCACGGGAACTGGCTGATATCAAGTTCAATAATAATGTGATCACCATCTTTCCAGATTTCTCTGCCTTTACGCAGAGGCAGAGAGCAGCCTTTTTTGGGGTGAAGAAACGTCTGAGGGAGAAACATATTCCATACAGCATGCTATACCCGGCTAAACTGCGGGTCGTGTATAAGGGTCGCACACAATTCTTTCTGGGCCCAGGAGAGGTGGATCGGTGGCTAGATTCCTTGGGAAAAGACTGATGAGTATCATAAGTAGAGTTGAGCGAACCCGAACTGTAAAGTTCGAGTCCGTACCGAACTTTGGGGTGTCTGTGACCCAGACCCCAGACATTTGAAAAAAAGTTCGGGTTTGGGTTCTGGGTTCGGGTATTTGATCACGCATGTTGAATAGCTGCAGGGCAGCCAATCAACAAACATTTCACTGGTTTGCTCTTAAAAGCCATCACAGCCATGCCTACTAATGGCATGGCTGTGATTGACCAGTGCATCATGTGACCCAGCGTCTGTATAAGCTGGAGTCATGTAGTGCTGCATGTCACATGCTCTCAGGCTAGTCTAGGGAGAGGATGCTGCCGGCGCTGTGAGGGACAGATTGCAGATATAATATTAATAAAATCTCATTGATCTGATTGTGGACTAGGTAGAGATTACTACTACTACTGCTTTTAGGGATAGATTGCAGATCTAATAACATCTCATCCTGCATTACAGAGCGATCTGACTGGACTAGGTAGAGTCTACTGCTTAGAGGGACAGATTATTGTTCTAAAGTCATCTTCTAGTTCTATAGGGTCAGGTTCCTGCTGTTGCTGTAAGGGACAGATTATTGTTCCAAAATCATTTTACTTCCTTTTGCAGCCCTTTAGCACTTTCCAGGACTTTTTTACAGTCATTTTTGTGCCGAAAAGTTTGGGTCCCCATTGACTTCAATGGGGTTCGGGGTAAAGTTCGGGTCAAGTTTGGTACCGAACCCAAACTTTTCTGCGAAGTTCGGCCGAACCCACCGAACATCCAGGTGTTCGCACAACTCTAATCATAAGGGCTGCAGTAACTCTGATTCATGGCCTTTTGTTTATGACTTTGACATGGCTGCATCTCTACTACTAGTGGGTTTCTGTATCAGAGGCCGTTGCCTTTCATATTGAACCTTCTGCAGGTTGGAGCCACTTTGAAATTTTACTTCTCTTCAACCATCCTTAATACATGGAGATTACGCGTTCACTGTTATGTGGTCCCGGAGGACCACATTTACATATTGGGAAGTAATAGGAAAGTTTTCTAAGCTTCCTACTACCACTATCCTGATGTAACACACTTTCTGTGGAAAGCAGTAACTTTCTACCCCCAGGTTAAAAATAGTTTTTGGTTCTGGGTGTAAGCTCGCGAGAGTTGGGTTTGCGAGCCGGGTGGGAGGGATTTGTTGATACAATGTTTTCTGGGTATGTTGACCGAAACCATTGGTGTTCACACTTTTACTCCCTATATGGAAAGAAGTCAAGAGTTGGGGGGTTTTGTTGTGTTTTTCCTCGGATGGTGTCCATTTGGACTGGTGGGGGGGAGGGAGGGGGAAGCTTGGAGTACATAGCCCAGTGTGGCCATGGTTACCTTTTTTCATAACTGAGAAGTGTGTGTAATGTCTATGGAAACATTGACTTTGCTCTCTTGGAATGTCAGGGGTCTTAACCACTTACCAACCAAGCCTGTTTCTTGAATTCTGTGCTTACCAGTTAAAAACAGTTTTTTTTGCTATAAAATTACTTAGAACCCCCAAACATTATATATATATTTTTTCCTAACACCCTAGAGAATAAAATGGCGGTCATTGAAAAAATTTATGTCACACCGTATTTGCGCAGCGGTCTTACAAGCGTGCTTTTTTTTGAATAAATTCAGTTTTTTTAGTTAAAAAATAAGAAAACAGTAAAGTTAGGCCAATTTTTTTCCATATCGTGAAAGATAATGTTACATGGAGTAAAATGATACCCAACATGTCATGCTTCAAAATTGCGTCCGCTCGCGGAACGGCGATAAACTTTGCAAATTAGAAATCTCCATTGGCGACATTTAAAATATTCTACAGGTTAGCAGTTTTGCGTTACAGAGGAGGTCTATTGCTATAATTGTTGCTCTCACTCTAACGATCGCGGCGATACCTCACATGTGTGGTTTGAAAATCGTTTTCATATGTGGGCAGGACTTACGTATGCGTTCGCTTCTGCGCGCGAGCTCGGCGGGACGGAGCGCTTTAAATTTTTTTTTTTTTTTAAATTATTTATTTTGCTTTTTACTTTTGATTTTTACACTGTTCTTTTTTTAAAAAAAAAAACTGATCACTTTTATCCCTATTACAAGAAATGTAAACATTCCTTGTAATAGAAAAAAGCATGACAGGTCCTCTTAAATATGAGATCCGGGGTCAAAAAGTCCTCAGATCTCATATTTACACTCAAATGCAAAAAAAAAAAAAAAAATCTGAAAAAAGTGACAGAACAACAAAAAAAAGGACGTCATTTCCGCCCGGCCGTGTTATGGAGCTGAGTGAGCGGCTTCAGCCGCTCAGCTGGCTCACAGACACTGGGGGGAGAGGATCGGATCATCTCCGGCACTGCCGGCGGGTCCGGTAAGCGGCGGAGGTGACCGGAAAGCGGCGGGAGGGGGGGCACCTCTCCCGCCGCTGATAAAAGTTATCTTGCGGTGAAACCGCCGCTAAGACCACTTTTATCTTGCAGGGAATCGCCTGCTGAAAAAAACGGTATCTGAATGGTGCCTGCAGCTGCAGGCACCATTCAGATATCACCACTCAAACCCAAGGACGTCATATGACGTCCGCCGGTACGGAAGTGGTTAATAATAAGGTTAAACGTTTACTGATATTTAATTGTATGCAGAAATATAGGCCACAAATAATGTTTTTGCAAGAAACGCATCTGATGGGAGCTAAAGTGTTGGCACTCAAAAGGGCGTTTGTTGCACATACATTTCATGCAACATACTCCAACTACTCCAGAGGAGTATCAATTTTGATTGCCAAATCACTCTGCTGCACTGTTGGCTCTATTTGTACTGATCCTTTTGGCAGGTATGTTATTGCTGTCCTACAGATTGACGGTGCAATGTACACCTTTCTAGCCCTGTATATACCTCCTCCATTCACAATTGCTTTTTGGGAAGTGGTTATGTCCCATTTGCTTGCGATGGCAGAGCGTCCAATTATTCTAGCAGGGGATCTTAATTCAGTATTGTCACCCGAGTTGGATAGGTTTAAGACAGAGAATTCCTCTTCATCTACCTTAGCCTCCTGCATGGACAAATATAATCTGGTGGATTGCTGGAGGTGGAAAAACCCAAATATTCGGGAATACTCCTGCTACTCAGCAACCTACCAGACACTTTCTAGAATAGATGTGTGTATAATTTCCCCAGAGTTGCTTCCCAGAGTGCTGGAGGTCAAATATCTACCCAGAGCCATCTCTGATCATTCACCGATGCTCTTGAGGTTTGCTCTCTCCTCCTGGGAGGGGTACCGAACATGGAGGTTGAGCCTTTTATGGCTAACGGTGGAGACCTTCTTTCTTATGACAGCCAAGGAGATTTGCCAGTACTGGTCTGTAATTGTGGAGGGTGTTGCTAAAGCGGTGGCATGGGAGGCCTTCAAGGCCATGCTAAGAGGCTCGGTAGCAGAGGTAATCAGAAGGTTGAGAGAGGATAGGGTGTGGAAAGTAGATACTCAGGAACAGGCAGTTACCGCGGCGGAACTAGAATACATTAAAAACCCATCCTCGGAGAATTATGGGCTCTGGAGAGATAATGCCAAACAATTAGACTTAATCCTGATTGAGAAAACCCCCCAAAAAATGCTTTATCAGAAACAGTGTCTATTTGAATATGGGGACAAGAATAGTAAAATCCTGGCCTATCTCTCTTGAGCGGATTATGCTCCTACCTCGATCTCTGGTATATGTGATGTTAACTCAGAATATCATACTAAAAGAGAGGAGATAATTGACACCTTTAGCAGGTTTTATGCTGACCTATATGCTTCTAACATCACATATACTGTAGAAGAAGTAGCCCATTATCTAGCCGAGATCCCCATAGGGGGCCTCTCTGAGGAGGAGGCTCGCTTCCTGGACTCGCCCATAACAATAGATGAAATAGATAGGGCTATATCTACGTTTGCAGCAAATAAAACCCAGGGGCTTGATGAGTTTCCCATCGAGTGGTATTGTACATATTCAGAATACCTATCACCTAAACTGTTAGCAATGTACTCTGAAGCTCTGGAGCAAGGCATTCTACCGGCTTCATTAAGGGAGGCGTTGATAGTACTGATACCAAAGCCAAACAAGGACTTGAGATTTTGTGAATCTTACAGACCCATATCACTGATTAATGTTGATGCCAAAATCCTGGCCAAAGTGTTGGCTAAACGGTTAACTACAGTGATAGCTAAGATAATCCATCCCGACCAGACCGGCTTTATACCGGGTCGTTCCATGGCTATTACTCTATGAAAACTGTTTGTTAATTTGCAGGTCCCAACGGACCCTCCGGATACGTGTCTAGTGGTATCGCTTAATACACATAAGGCCTTCGACTCGGTCGAGTGGCCTTATTTATTTATGGTCTTGGAATGATTTGGATTTGGCCCTACATATATAAAATGGGTTAAACTGTTATACGCCCAACCCATGGCCAGTTTAAGAATCAATAACCACATCACGGACCCTTTTGCAATCCATCGGGGGACGCGGCAGGGGTGCCCATTGTCGCCCCTGCTGTTTGCCCTGGTAATAGAACCCCTGGCAGAAATGTTGCACCAGAAAGGATCTATCCGGGGCTGTAGAGTAGGTACGTTGGAGGAGAAAACATGCCTTTACGCGGATGATATGCTCCTGTATGTGGCAGATGCAGATGCCTCGTTAAATGCATTAGAACTTATCATCCATTTTGGAGGCTTCTCCGGTTTTAAAGTTAACTGGAGCAAATCCGTTATCTTTCCCTATGATCCACAGTATAAACCAGACCTAGACTCATCTATCATGCTGCAGGTGGTAGATAGATTTAGATATCTGGGGGTTGAGGTGCAGCAACCAGTGGGAGAATATGCAAAGAATAATATTTCTCCACTGACACCGAGACTTAAGCAAACACTAGGTTCATGGTCCAAGTTGCCTCTTAACCTGTTGGGGAGGGTTAATATCCTCAAAATGATATATTTACCTAGGTTTTTATACCTGTTCTGGCAGGCCCCGGTATATATACCCAAAAAATTGTTCTCCGAAATTGACAAGCTTTTCTCATCATATCTGTGGGGGCCCGGCCCGGTCAGAATATCTTTGGATACCCTAAAATTGCCCATACAGGGGGGAGGACTGGCACTACCTAATTTACAGGATTACTATCTAGCAGCTCAGCTGACGCATATCCATGCGTGTTTTTTTCCGGATTTATCGAATGCAGTGGTTACTGCCCAGGCAGCATTGATGGGGTCTTACGAGGCTCTATTAAATTCACTCTACAGACGGGGGCCGTATCCAGTAAGGGGAGCAGGGATCCTAAAATCTTCCATATCTGCAACGCCAAATTGAATGGAACGTCTCTGAATTGTTCCCCTAATGCCCCCCTCTGGTACAACCCTAACTTAAGTGAATTGAATAAATTATCTAAATACCTGAGATGGGCAGGGTTCAACCTTTAATATGCACATCAGCTGTTTAGTGGAGGCGAGTTTAAAACTTTCCGCACTTTTGGACTGGAATTGGGAATCCCACCCACACTCCTATTCTCCTATTTCCAGCTTAAACATGCAGTGGCAGCGCAATATGGATTGAAGGAAGTGAGGCTGAACCCATCCCAGCTAGAGAAGGAATTGATGGACGAAGCCCATACAAAATTGATTTCTAGGTACTATTCTCTCCTGATAAAAGGGTCCTCATCACGAAGGGGGAAAATTAAACTACAATGGAGATCTGATGGTTTAGAACTAGAGGATGAGGCCTATGAGGAGGTGGTGGGATCACAACTCAATGGAGTGATTGCAGCAGCTGACAAATTGATTCAGCTAAAATATCTGCATAGGATATACTACACACCCTATAGACTATTTAAGATGGGAAAACTTCAATCCCCAGAATGCCAGAGATGTAGGGGGGCTACTGGAGACTTTTTTCATATGGTGTGGAACTGCCCAAGGATAAGAAATTTCTGGGGTAATGTATGCACTTTTATTGAGGAGAAGTTGGGCCTCCCCAATATTTGTAATCCCACTAGATGTCTGCTGGGTAATTTGGAGGATGAGGAACTTAGGACGTCACAAAAGTCACTCCTCCGAATTTTATTCTTTTATGCCAAAAAAGCGATAGAAATTCAGTGGAAAAACCCGGATCCCCCTGGGGTGGGGACCTGGATTGAACTAGTCAATAATGCCCTTTCAATGTACAAATTTACGTATCTAGCCAGGGGCTGTCCTAAAAAATTTGATAGACTGGGGTCCGGGTGGATGAAAGTGGTATCCGGTGATATTGAGGTATAAATTACATGTTTGACAGCTATCTATGGACTGTTTAGAGGAAGGAACTGTCAAGGTGTCGTAGACAACTAAGCTGTTTCAATGCTTACACACCCCTCCAGGAGAGAGCTTCCCACCAGAATTATTAAGATATTGATATTCCGTCACATACCACAAAAAAGTCACCATAGAGGGTTTGTTCACTTGCTATGCTATTGTTTTAAATTCTATGCGATTTGAGGGTTATTAAGAGGGGTGGGGGGTTGGAAAAATAATTTTCTCACAGAATCTGATGTAACTATGTGATGATTGATATCAAAATACTGTATGGAGTTTTAATGTCAGATATGGCTGTGTACTATTATTCCTTTTGTTATGTAAATGTGAAGAAAAAAATTAATAAACTCAACTTCAAAAAAAAAAGTAAGAGCAGTTTAACAGGACAGGTTACACTTAGAACAGGCCTCTCCATGGTCAACCAAAGAAGTTGAGTGCACATGCTCAGCATCATATCCAGAGGTTGTCTTTGGGAAATGGACTTATCAGTGCTGCCAGCATTGCTGCAGAGGTTGAAGGGGTGGGGGGTCAGCCTGTCAGTACTTAGACCATACACCGCACACTGCATCAAATTGGTCTGCATGGCTGTCGTCCTAGAAGGAAGCCTATTCAGTTGCTCAAGACAAGCAAACTAAGGACATGGATTGCTGCAACCATGTCATGTGGTCTGATGAGACCAAGATAAAATTATTTGGTTCAGATGGTGTCAAGCGTGTGTGGTGGCAACCAGTTGAGGAGTACAAAGACAAGTGTGTCCTGCCTACAGTCAAGCATGGTGATGGGAATGTCATGGTCTGGGGCTGCATGAGTGCTGCCGGCACTGGAGAGCTTCAGTTCATTGAGGGAACCATGAATGCCAACATGTACTGTGACATACTAAAGCATCCCCTCCCTTCGGAGACTGGGCTGCAGGGCAGTATTCCAACATGATAACAACCCCAAACACACGTCCAAGATGATCACTGCCTTGCTAAAGAAGCTGAGGGTAAAGGTGATGGACTGGCCAAGCATGTCTCTAGACCTAAACCCTATTGAGCATCTGTGGGGCATCCTCAAATGGAAGGTGAAGGAGCGCAAGGTCTCTAACATCCACCAGCTCCGTGATGTCGTCATGGAGGAGTGGAAGATGGCTCCAGTGGCAACCTGTGAAGCTCTGGTGAACTCCATGCCTAAGAGGGTTAAGGCAGTGCTGGAAAATAATGGTGGCCACACAAAATATTGACACTTTGGATCAGATTTGGACATTTTGACTTAGGAGTGTACTCACTTTTGTGAGATACTGTAATTCATATTTTTTTTGTGAAATATGAAACATACGATTTTGTTGAGTAAATAGATACTAAATATGTCAAGCTTTAAAATTTGATGAACTGGTGAAAAAGTTGCTCATTGGTGATGCTGTAAAACAGCTCATCATTTTGGAGTTAAGGCTAAGAAATCTGCATTTTTAATGTGCATTGGGGTGGAAGATTTTTTTCTTATTTGTTTCATTACATTTTAATTCTTTTAAACACGTTTGAAAAACATTTTAAATATAACTTTGTGATTTCACAAGTGATAATACTGGACAGACGGAAAGTACTTTTTATGGAGACATGAAGGGTTTAAATAAAATCTATAAAATATATTTTTGACAGCTGAGTTCAGGCAATTTAGGTGCCCTTCATATGCCTTATGGTAAATCTGGCCCTGCTAATCATCCTATAATCTGCGACGAGAGCACCCGGAAGTGGGAGCAGGTAGCTACCCGCTCTCCCCTTCCCCTGAAAGGTGTCAAATGCAGCACCGGATGGGGGAGGAGGAAGATAAGTGGAGCTTCCCCTTTTGGGTGGAGCTCTGCTTTAGGTGACAGTCAAGAGCCATAAATACTTTACAGACATGCTGCACTCCGTGAAAGTGTTTTTATTAGGCCACAATGGAAGACAGAGAGACTTGCCATTTATTATATAGCACTAGATTTGAGTAAAAACAGAAGTAATTTGTTGTTCTGTATGAACTCCTTTTTAGCTAAGATTCCATGTCAGAGGGAGAGCGTTAGCAGATTTTATCTTAATTAAACAAATAACAGTATGTTTTTTTTTAGGAGACTGGAGACCAGAAAATAGCAGCACGCCTTTTAACCACTGCCCGCCCAGCCTATTGTCAAATGAAGGCTGAGCGGGACCTTTATCGTTCTGGGTGGAAATCATATGACGTTCTGCCCGAATGCACCTCATGCGCGGCTGTGGAGCAGTGCAGCAGCATGATCTGTCACCGGACACGGCCAATGACTGATCAGTGTACTGGCCTGCTGCCAGTATCATGTGATTGCTGTGACCAATCACAGCAGATCACGTGACAACAGGGCCGTCTTTAGTACTGATTGGACCCTGGGCAAATATTTTCTTGGCCCCCCCCATGCAATTTCACTCTCCACCTGCTCTGAGACATACAATAAATAGCAACTAGACTCAAAATCAATTTACTGAATCAGATCAGCAGTGGTTGTGTTAGAAAAAGACTGTGCTAAGGGTAAATTGCAAATGGGTGTGGATTCCTCTAATTCCTGGATGAGCAGCTCTATTTAAACTTCCTGCTTCCTGTGGAGAGTGCTGTCCGTTCTACAGCGTTTGTGTGTTCCTGCAGCAACCTGTGATCCTGATTGTTTGTTCCTGTGACCCGGCTTGCCTTGACTCTGCTATTGATCTCCGCCTGCACCAACCCCGGCTTCCACGACCACTCTTCTGCCTGCTCCCTTGTACCTTGCTGCCCGCCAGTTAACGAACTCTGCTTGCACCCGACTACTCTTCAGCCTGACCCATCTGTACTGCTCTGCCAGCCCGTTACCGACCCGGCCTGCACCACCACGCTTCAGCTTGCACGAGCACCTCACGGACCAGCACACCACCACCTGTGACCCAGTCCGACCCTCGTGCCTCCCTGCACTCCCGAGCTCCCTGTCCACACTACCAGGGGTTCAGGAATCAGGGTCGTAAGAGAGGTTGCCCACTGCATAAGTCAGACTCCACCACCAGGTACGTGACAGCAACGGACAGCCATGTCTGAGTCTGCGCAGGGGCCCTCTCCAACGCAGGAGCTATGCCTTCACCTGACCGGGCTGACCCGAGCCATAAAGGACTTACAAGACGGGTACACCCGAATGGAAAGCCAAGTCCAGGAACTTTCCATGTCAGCTGCATCAAGCTCCGACCAGCTAAATTTCACCCTGCCCACTGAGCCAGAGGTACCTTTACCTGAACTATTCTCAGGGGACCGCAGGAAATTTCGGGGTTTTCGCAGCGCCTGTGAACTGTATTTCGCGCTGCAACCCCGCACCTTTTCCTCGGAAGTCACTAAAGTGGGGCTGGTTATCTCTCTCTTACGAGAGGAACCTCAAGCATGGGCCCACCGCCTCCTGGAACTGAAAGCTCCTGAAACAGTGGACTTGCACCTCTTCTTCCAGGCCATGGCATCGCTCTATGAAGACCCCCACTTGGCCGCAACCGCAGAGACAGCTCTCCACGCCCTCCAGCAGGGCCAACGCACGGCAGAAGATTACGCTGCCGAG
This sequence comes from Glandirana rugosa, assembly GCA_018402905.1. Taxonomy (NCBI): domain Eukaryota; kingdom Metazoa; phylum Chordata; class Amphibia; order Anura; family Ranidae; genus Glandirana; species Glandirana rugosa. The sequence goes on along the minus strand of BLSH010511829.1, from coordinate 1,059,166 downwards.
TTCCGGCGCTGGGCTGCGGATACAGCCTGGAATGATGCGGCCCTCCGCCATCAATTTCGGATGGGCCTGTCCGAGCCTCTGAAGGATGAATTGGCTCGAGTAGGGATACCACAATCCCTTGAGGCTCTGATCGACCTGGCCATCCGGGTTGACTGTCGCTTGCGGGAACGCAGGGCCGAGCGATCGGTGGGGAACCTGTCGGAATCTGTGCCTACTGTGTATCCACGCACACCCCTTACCCCGGAGGAAAGGCACAGGCGCCTCAGCCTCAACCTATGCCTGTACTGTGGAGGTTTCGGGCATCGTGTCAGATCATGCCCAGCGAAGGATCCCATCTCCCCCAAGGGAGCGGTCCTGTCTCTACCCGATCAGGCAACCCATCTGGTGCTGCCTTTGTCTCTTCAACTCCCCAATGGGAGCATCCAAGTTTCAGCCATCCTGGACTCAGGCGCCTGCAGCTGCTTTGTAGACCTAGCCTTTGCTGCACAGCATCAGATACCCCTCAAATCCAAAGTGCACCGAATGGTCGTCCGCCTGGCCGACGGGTCACCTCTCAAATCGGGTACAGTTACCCATGAAACCATTCCCCTTCTCGCTAAGACTGTCACTGGCCATTCTGAGTACCTGCTCCTAGATGCCATTGCATCCCCGCTCTACCCAGTCATTCTCCGCCTCCCATGGCTGCGGGCACATTGCCCCGACATCAATTGGGTCACAGGGGAGGTCCATTTCCCGTCCTTCTACTGCCGACATCATTGCCTTCAGCCATCCCGGGAGCCTTCTCCCTCTGTCTTATGTCTGGATTCTGACCCTGACCAGGAGACCCAAGATGCAGTTCCCTCAGCTTATCATGATTTCCTGGACGTATTCAGCAGGAAGGGGGCAGACAAGTTGCCTCCGCACCGGGCCTACGATTGCCCCATTGAATTGCTACCAGGTGCAGAAGTACCTTTCGGTCGGACTTACCCGCTCTCTGAGGGGGAGCTCAAGGCCCTCAAGGCCTACCTAGATGAAAATCTGGAGAAGGGTTTCATCCGGCCATCCACGTCCCCTGCTGGAGCGGGAATATTCTTCGTTGAGAAAAAGGACCGGTCTCTGAGACCATGCATCGACTACCGGGACCTCAACAAGATAACTATTAAAAACCGCTACCCCTTGCCCCTGGTACCCGAGCTGTTCCAGTGACTGGGCGCTGCTACTATTTTCTCCAAGCTAGACCTCCATGGGGCATATAACCTCATTCGCATCCGCGAGGGTGACGAATGGAAGACTGCTTTCAGAACGAGATTCGGCCTTATAAGGGCGAGGTCGTCCCCTGCACCTACCGGCCTACTTTGGGAAGAGGTCTAAAAGTAGATCCATCCGGAACTCCCGGAACTCGAGGGGGAGTCTCTCGCCCATTCAGGCTGGCTTTCCATGAAGACGTGGACCATCGTTAAGTTACCCCGTTAG
>BLSH010511829.1:1033879-1047016 GCA_018402905.1 Glandirana rugosa | reverse complement strand
GAAGAGAGAGAGGAGAGAGAGAAGAGATAGAGAGAGGGGGTAGGAGAGAGAGGAGAGAGAGAGGACAGAGAGAGAAGAGAGAGAGAGGAGAGAGTGGGGGAGAGGAGAGAGAGGGGGTAGGAGAGAGAGAGGAGAGGAGAGAGAGAGGGCATAGGAGAGAGAGAGAGAGGAGAGGAGAGAGGGAGGGGGATAGGAGAGAGAGAGGAGAGAGAGGGGGTAGGAGAGAGAGAGGAGAGAGAGGAGAGGAGAGGAGAGAGGAGAGGAGAGAGAGGCACCCCCACATCAGAGTACTCACTTGGAAACAGGAGGGACTGGACGGATGGATGGATGGATCAGACTCCATCTTTCCTTTACATTTGCTGGGCTTGAATCCTCCCGTGCCCACATCCCCTTCTCTTAGGCAGAACACTGTCTGTCGGGGAGTGTGGGCGGGGCAGACACAGGAGGAGAGGACGAGAGGAGGATGATTAGAAGCAGCTCTCTCCTGTCTGGCTGTGCAGGCAGCAGGGGGAGGGGGGAGGTGTCAGCACTCACTCGCTGTGAAGAGCTGAGTGTCTCTTTCTGGCTGTGATCCAGAGCTCTCAGTCTCAGTGAGCTCCGATCGCACAGTAAACTTTTCCCACTCGCAGCCAGTCTTCTTCTCCCTGTATCAGTGAACAGATTTGGCATTATGCTGATGGCAGGGGATCTCTGCTGCTAGCAGAGGCGGATCTTTAATAAGGCAAACTAGGCGGCCGTAAGGCCCCTGTGAGGGCGAGGCCTAAGACGACCGCCTAATTTGCCTAATTAAAGGACCGCCTCTGCTAATACATCCACAAAGAAGGAAAAACTCATGCACGGAATATGACCTTTAAACTAGGATTACATTTAGGAAGTTTAGAGAAGTCATATTTCAGCCCAAAATATGAATTTGTACTGGTATTTTTTGATGACATAGTTGTAAATTATACAGATCAGCTGCACAAAATCTAAATATTTTTCATAGGAGGCAATTGAAGAGGGAGAGAGCTGGTAAATGACATATATATATTTCTGGCCAAAAAATTCTGAGTTAGGGAATGAGAATGGGTGCTTTCTATTTTCTAACACTATTAGGCTACACTACTTTAAAAAGCATGCATCCAAAATAATTCTGGATCATGACAGTGTACTCAAGAAGATCAATACAAATAACATGATTTAGAGTGCATTAACGCCCAAAAAATAGTTCACACTGAGGAGAATATTGCAAAAACATTAAGGAGTCTATTTAAAATAATTTAAATATAAAATAATTTAAAATATTTGTTGGATAAAATGTACAAGCAATCCCCCATCCTTGACAAGTTCTTCCTACATTTTGCATAATACAGTGATATCCTATGATAGTCTGCACCATCTAGTGGCCAATACAGTATTTTTTTATTTAGGTAATTCAGGAAAAATACTGTTGTCACATACCGGGTTGGAGGTCGAAGTGCTGGGAGGGCTCCCCCTGCGGCTGAGTGCAGCACAACCCCTGAAGGTGGTACAGGGAATGCAATGCCCACAGAAGCAGGGTTCACCTGGATGCTGAAGACTGGTAGCCAGGAGCAGCTGGAGCAGGCTGTGAAGCTGGGGTGTGTGGCTGTCACCAGGAGTACTGTGCAGTGGAGCAAACAGGGATGCAAACACAGGAATGCAGTCCGTAACTGAATCAAGGAGGATAAACTTGGAGCAAGCCGGGTCATACACTTGAAGGCAGACAAGAGGGAGTCCAGGAGCCAATCTGGGTCAAACACAGGGGGGCCGGCAGAAGCAGAGTCAGGATACAAGCCAAGGGGTCAATCCAGGAGATCAGGATTCACAGGAGAGCAGGTCAAGGCAAGCTGAGTCAGTATCGGGCAAGCAGATAGCAGGATGCAAGATCACAGGGTCACAGGAAGCTGACGATAAACCAGCACAGTGTGTTGCTCTCAGCAGCAGGCTTAAATAGGCCATTTGGCACCAGGATCTGTCACGCAATGCGTGTGCCTTAGTGCGAACGCAGAATCGCGTCTTCTATTGCGTCTGCCCTCGCTGGTGCGCATCTGCCCGTGCCGATTCGCAATTCTTCTGCCAGTGTGCATGAGAGGGCGTCTATTTCCCTGAAAACTGCATTATGGCAACTAAATGGAACTGAACAAAATACTGTTAGAATCCATCTAGTAAGAGCAAATGCTTGTGACATTTGCCAAACTCATTGTTTATAAATAGACCCAAAAGTGTTATCCATTTTCTACAGCAATGCATTGTAATACAATGCAAACATTAATGACCAACACAGTAGCTAGCCAGCCAAAAATGATGTAAAAATATTTATCTTTGGAAACGGCTTTGAAAAAAATTGATTTTGAATATGATTGGTGCCAGCACTCTGTAAGCCAAACAAAAATATTCTTGAAGAGCACAGTATACTACCTGCCAAAAATGTGCTTTGCAACTGTGAAACAGCTGTGAACAAATTGGATTTCAGGTGTAAGTGTTGCAAAAATTCCATATTGCTACAAAAATATTTGTGCAGAGCACAGAATGTTACCTGCCAAAAAATGGTAGTTCTTTGCGGTGTCAGTTATGTCAAATTACTGTAAACCTTCAGAAATATTGGTTTTGGAGTGTCTGTGGTGCTTTTAAAACACCATAGCTGTACAGAAATATTAAAAATAAAAAAAATTAGTTTTGCGCTGACTGGATCCCGACCGTCATTAAATGGGGCACATAAGAGGCAAAATGGATACAGCTACTCTCAAATTAGTTCTTAATTCTTAGATCCTAATGCACATATAAAAAACAAACACAAGAGGGCCATGGGTAAACGCAGAACTTTTTTCAGGGTGGGCATCATTTTACAGTCACCCATACTCTGTCCCTTTTTGACAAAGTCACGAAGGGGAGGGGCTTAGTCATTATCACATAAAGCGTGATAACCCTCCCCCTTCTACTGCCACATTTGGCACTTTTTTTTGGGGGGGAGTGTGCCTGGTTTTGCCGTGGCGATCTCATACACATGCAAAATCATGCAAAATATGCTGCGACCACAGCAAGTGAAGGTATAAATAAACATACAATTAGGCAATCGATCAATTACAAAAAAAACTACACCTGCATGGTGCAGCATTGGCTTAAGCCAGTGGAGATTTTAAATTCTATATGGGCACAATAGCATCTTTATGCTGTTGTGACCAGGGCTGCCATCGGGGGGTACGGGCAGTACTGTTGTAAGTGGCCCCAGTGTCTCATGTGGCCCTTACAACAAAGACTTTAGCAGTCTTTAACATTGGAGTCTATGGGAGGGGGACACCTGGTTTGGGGAGACCATTCTCCTGAACCATAGGCAATAAAAATACCAAACTTGGGTCACATGGAGAGGGTCCCCTGGATCACCATTGGTCCAAGTTTAGGATCTGCAGCACCTATGGTTTGGCCGTACCGTGTCCCCAAATTAACCAGTCATTGTCGGGTGAATTTCGGACTTAACATTGGAGTCTATGGACACCCAGTTTGGGGACACAGTTCTCCCGAACCATAGACGAAAAAATACCCAACTTGGGTCACATAGAGAGGGCCACCTGGACAACAACTAGTGCAAGTTTGGGACCTCCAGCAACTATGGTGCGGCCGTACCGGGTCCTCAAATTGACCAGTCATTGACCAGCAATTGACGAATGAATTTTGGAATTAACATTGGAGTCCAGGGGAGGGGGGGCACCCCCGGTTTGGGGACACCATTCTCTCGAATCATAAGCGATAAAAATACCAAATTTTGGTCACATGGAGAGGGCCCCCTGGACCACAAGTTCAAGTTTGGGACCTCCAGCACCTATGGTTCGGCGCAAGGTCTTATTGCAAGCTTCAGGTGAGGCTGTGCTGCCTGTGCGCTGTTTTTTTTAACCCCTTGGATCCCACACCAGCATGCATTGCAAACATTACTTGAATGGGTCATGCTTGGCAGGCTATACCTGGTAAGTGTGACAGGGTGTATAATTTCTACTGCGGCTGTGACATGTGTACACCCCTGGCCAGTGGGCAGATGTATTGGGATGGCCAGTGGGCAGGCCCTGGGGAATGTTGGTGATCAGTCAGGGGGGTCCAGGTTTAAAGCTGTGTAAGGGGCCCCAACATTTCTGAAGGCTGCCTTGGTTGTGACCATATAGCTGCTGTTGTGCTCATATAGCTGCTATTGTGCCCTTATAGATGGTGTTGTGCCCATATAGCCTCTATTGTGCCCTTATAGATGCCGTTGTGCCCATATAGCTGCTATTGTGCATCTATATAGGCACAACAGCATCTATATGGGCAAAATAGAAGCTATATGGGCACAATAGCATAAATATGCTCATATTAAGTAGCATAAAAAAACTCCCATTGCATCCATAAAACTCCTATTGTGGCCATACAAATGCTACTGTCTCCTATAGTGCCCAGTGACACTGAACTTGCATCGCTGCTGTGAATCAAACGGGCCGTGGCTACCAGGACTTGGAGTGACCAGGAGGTGGAGTGATATCAATAGTATGCCTGAAATTCCAGCCGTAACTATTAAAGAGGCATTGGCTTATGTGGCCAACAGATGCCTCCGTGGAACTGCTGCCTCTGCAGCGCTGCTCCATCCATGACTGGCACCGGTTGCAGGCTAAGTGCCTGGAAGTAGTTCCTCCTCCTCCCCAGCACATTCCCAGGTTAGCAAGCCCAGGCAATCTAACAGTCAACTGCCATGGTCGACTGGTAGATCACAGTCCATGGGTTGCTGACCTGGGGTCTACACAGTAGGAACTGGAGCCAAGTGGCTAAGCCATAGAGCAGAGGCCCAAGCCATGGCATCGGATGATCGAGGGTGAGGGAGGGACGGTTTCTCAGACAGTGAGTCAGATGTCAGAGAGCAGCAGCAGTCAGCAGATCAGAAAAAAGTCTGCAGCGCCGCAGCGGACCCTCTAAGGACCGCTCACGGACACCAGTGCGGACACCTTGCCGATTCCAGAGGGGGCACTTGTCCCCCCTTGCCCCCCCTTGAGGATGCCCATGAAGAGGGTGCCTCCATCTAGGTTTAACAATTTATTAAGAAAACACAAAAGACAATAAAAATACACTCACTAGATAAAAGTAGATCATAGACCTCCATAGGACCACTGTGAGGCTGCAGAGCTCAGCAGGTTTCTATGGTTTGATAAAGGGGCCCTCCTGTCTTCCCTGAAACATCTACATTCTCTCCACTTCCTGTCATCACACAGCCGAGAGAGGTACTGTTTGGAGCCACAGCCATCTTGCCATTTCTGTAAGCTGCTGATGCTTATGTTCCAGCCTGAAGCCTGACAGCTGCACTATCAAGAACCCTGCTTCAACCAGCCACATGCCTGCTGAGCTCTGCAGCCTCATGGCGATCCTATGGAGGTCTATACGGGTCTATGACAAGTCTTGACCTACTTTTAATTAGTGAGTACATTTTTAAGGTCTTTTATGTTTTTTTAACCACTTGGCGACAAAGTGGCTCGATATCGCAAACCGCCGTCATACGATGGCGGCTGCGAGATCGTGCACTGTGAGCGCGCGCGCCCCGCCGGAAGCGCGCCCGCACGCTCACTGTGTTTGGGGGGGCAGGGAGCGGGTGCGGTGGACTCGATCGCCGCCAGCTACCCGCGATGCCCCCCCGCACTGAAAGAACGGAGGTCCGTGTAAGTAAACACAGACCTCCGTTCTGTGAGAGGGGGAAGGGCTGTGATCACAGCCTTCCTCTACATGGAAGCTGTGATCATTTCCCTTCCCCTGCTAGGGCAGCCCACACACAGTTAGAACACTCCCAGGGAACACAGTTAACCCTTAGAGCACCCCCTGCAGGTTAACCCCTTCACTGCCAGTGGCATTTACACAGTAATCAGTGCATTTTTATAGCACTGATCGCCTTATAAATGCCAATGGTCCCAAAAAAGTGTCAAAATGGTCCGACATGTCTGCCCCCAATATCGCAGTACCGCTAAAAATCGCAGATCGCCACCATTACTAGTAAAAAATAAAAAAAAAAATAAAAACCCCAGAAATGAATTCTCATCATCCGTAAACGCGGCCACTTTTGCACAAACCAATCAATAAACGCCAATTGCGATTTTTTTTTTATCACAAATATGAGGAAGAATATAAATCGGCCAAAACCGATGAAAAAAAATGTTTTTTTGTATTTTTTTTTTTGGATTTGTATTTTAGCAAAAAGTAAGAAATTTGGGTTTTTTTGCAAAATTGTCGCTCTTCTTTTGTTTATAGCGGCGATCAGAAATGACGCAGCGATGATCAAATACCACCAAAAGAAAGCTCTGTTTGTGGGAAAAAAAGGACGCAAATTTCGTTTGGGTACAACGTCGCACGACCGCGCAATTGTCAGTTAAAGCGACACAGTGCGGAATCGTAAAAAGTGCTCTGGTCCTAAAGTGTGAAATCCTTCCGGGGCTGAAGTGGTTAATAAAACGCTACACCTAGATGGAGGCACCCTCTTGCGTTTGTTTTGCACAGAAATATTCATGCAGACTTGCAGAGTGTTACCTGCCCAACAATTTTAAATTCTTTGCAATGGTGGACAAAATTGGTGTGCCAAATTAAAAGTAACATGGCAGCGAACAACTGCAATGGGCCCAGTATGAGAGGGTAAAGGTGGCAGGCCTACAGCAGTTACAGTAGGTATTAACATGCCAAGCCAGCAGTGAGGAAAGGATGTGTTAATGGTTGCCAGGTGTGCTAAGAGGGGCATAGGATAACAATGATGGCAGGAGGTGGGATTTATTTAAGGCTTGCAGCAATGAAAGGAAAGACTTAGGCTGTACAGAAAAAAAAATAGTTTGGGTGGTAGAATCCCCCAAAAAATGTAATCTGAAGTATGAGCAGTAAGGGCTTGGTAGTTGCTGCTGATCTAGAAATGGTTTATTTTAATAAATGTCAGAAAGGGGGCCTTGAGACATTGGGACTCTTTTGTCTGTCAAAAAGCTCCCTGCAGCACTAAATGTTTGTTCAAAGAAGACACTGGCTGCAGGCTGGGAAGGTAGGGAGGAGAAGGAAATGGGAACTCCAGTGCTGTCATTATTATTATTCTTATAATTATTATACAGGATTTATATAGCGCCCACAGTTTGTGCAGCACTTTACAACGCTTGGGCAAACAGTACAGTCACAATACAATTCAATACAGTAGGAATCAGAGGGCCCTGCTCGTTAGAGCTTACAATCGAAAAGATAGGGTCAAGTGATAGAAAAGGTAATAACTGTGGGGATGAGCTATGAAGAGAATGATAGTACAGTTGTTAGGTGGAGGCAGGATAGGCTTCTCTGAAGAGAAAAGTTTTCAGGGATTTCAGGGGTAAAAACACCAGAATTTAATCAGAATAAGGTAAATCAATAATGAACACAATTTTTTTTTTGAAAAAAGAAAAATCTAGGATAAGAGAATACATACATATATCTATAACTGTATAAAGAATGAATATCTAAATTATGACAAATATAATACTCAATACTTATAAAGGACAGACTAACAATGAAAACCAAATGTAAAAATCACCATAAACTAAATTGTCTATAGTTCGTGGAGGGGCTAAACAGACGAAGAAATCATTCTGCATGCCCTCCACAAACAGGACAACTCCTATCCATACAGAGCATGAATGTGTGTTAAATTCAGCAATTATCTTATGTGTATAGAAAATATATATTTTGTTAATATTGAAAAACCACATTGTAACACTTTGTACCCACAACCATCCACACTTTTAAAAAAGAGGAATAAATATCCGCACCTTCACATGTACATGATAGCTCAAGAATTGGAATGATCTTTTATATGCATTACTGAGGAAATAGTTGAAACAGAGGAAGGGAGGGAATAAATATTCCTACTGTTGCAATGCAGGAGGGAGGTGTAAAGTCACTCATGATAGTGGGAAACATCCCATTCAAAGTTTAAACCTTCAGGGATTCTCGTATGTAAATGAAATATCCAAAACCTCTCCCTCCTGCACAGCAACCAAAATAAACCCCCTCCCTGAGCATTAAGTTTGACTTTTTCCACTATTTGTACCGGCACCAATGAAGTATCACCGTCATGACATGAGTTATAATGTCTAGGGACATTGGTAGATCTATTTGTTCTAATGTTTTTGAGGCGCTCCCAAGACCTGTCTTTGAGACGCCTGATAGTTCGTCCTACATATTGCTTTAGGCAAGCTTTGCATGTAATAACATACACGACATATCTAGTGTTGCAATTCAGAAAATATTTCAGACTAAACCATCTATGATTGACACTAGACATGACAGTATCAAACAAATTTAGGGAATAAGCCAGTTCTCTATAGCGCCTTAGATAGATGGCGCTGGGTCAATAACTTTAACCCTTCACTTACTCCATTTGAGAATAGTGAAACAGACCTCTAGTGTATATATGCATAAAGAAAACGGGGATAGGAGATAACCTCCCCAAAGACAACATCAAGGAGGCAATGTAATAAATTTAATAATTTTATTGAAAAAAATAATAATAAAAATTACCCATTTAGGACCATAAAAAAACAGAAATTAAACAAAAAATGCCACAAAACTTCACCACCTTATCATTAAAATTATCAACGTTGATAAACTACCCATGGATATCACCACTCGGATAGTAAAACATAACATTGCATATTCCTTATCTCATTATTGTATACTCATCACCTAAAGAGGCGGAGTTAGGATACAAATATGTAGGGAATTTATGCAAATTGTAGAATAAATGGTAAGATATGGGACGGTATCCACTGTTATTATAGAAAGGATCGTTGCAACCAAATTGTATGTGCATCGATAGTCTATGGAGGGAGCACAGAGGTATTTTATTAAGGACGCCCTGTATTGAATAGGGGGATATGCAGGATGGGATCAGTATGCTGTAGTTCCAATAATAAGAATAGTCTTACCCACAGATTTATCGATGCATGAGTTGTAGTGACAATTGGAGCTGTGTGAGATATGATCATCCCAGTAGTCGATATTTCCCACACTTCTCTCCCGATCTGTATTTAGACAAGTGTTTAGGGAGAGGCAAGGGGATCCCAGTCTGTGGGGTGATGATCAATTCTGTCCCTCCATATCCATCCACGGATAGAGGGAACGGCTGTTACAGAAGTAGCAGTTCCTCCGCTCCTAGGTTAATGTGTAGGGCCGGTGTCCCAGAGGAATCAGCTGATATTCAGCCTTGTGTAGCAAATCAAGTATCACACACTTCCCCGCTGACCCAGCAAACAGGCTATTCAGCTGGGGGCAAGGGGACACTATGCTGCTGTGTCTAAATATCCAGAGACATCTCAAAGGTCCGCACCGAATTACGATGGACAGGTCAGTTCTCCACTGCCAACCATCTAACCCACACCTGTCCTATGGCCAAATAAATGGTCAGCTGGAGGAAAGGGGATCGGTCCGTGTCCGGCAGCAATTCACCACCTGTGTGTCTCAATCAGTGATGTCCATATTAAGGCTTCGGTTAAAACTGTGGAGATGATCCTAGCAATAATCCCGTCAATACCGGATTGCATTGCATAACTCCATAGGAAATGTCTAATTGCAGTAGAGTGAATACCAATCCCAATAGTTACCAATAGAGTGGTGAGAAGTCCATGATGTTATTCACAGACTAACGATTATGTCTGTAGCTGACATGTTTCGTTCGTTACCGAACTTCATCTGAGCTGGGTTGGAGGCTGAAGGCCAATCATAGTGATTAAATAATTAGTCTTTCAATTAAATACACAAATGCTGATTAATTAAATGGTCCTACCAGCAACCAACACACAGATTAATCACAAAGATAGTTTAATTTAAGATGAAATTAAGTATCTGCCAATAACCCAGATTCAGTTTTGGTAGTTAACCTTTAAATTGTCCTCTTATATTTAAATTTAAAACATGGCATACCCATAAGATTTTAAATGTATTTTGTGTTACTCAGCTAAACCATCTTAGTATATAAGGTATAGGGGTAACTATTGATCAAGAAATACCGATAGATTACACTCATTGTTCAAGCCTAGGGGATATAAAGTACTTAAATTATATATCCACATTTTTTCTTTTTGCAACAGTATTCTATCAAAATCACCTCTCCTTGTAGATAATTTAAGTTTATAGATCCCCTTTGCTATTAACCCTTTTGGGTTTCCCCAAAAGTGAGTGATTAGATTATGAGTGTAATCTATCGGTATTTCTTGATCAATAGTTATGGTCCTAAATGGGTCATTTTTATTATTATTTTTTTCAATAAAATTATTAAATTTAATACATTGCCTCCTTGATGTTGTCTTTGGGGAGGTTATCTCCTATCCCCATTTTCTTTAGACATGACAGTATCGCCTGGAGCAATATGTGGACAGCATTTAGAAAAAAGGTTGGTACCCCCATGTAATTGGTACTTTTAAGGCAGACTGAATGCGATTTGATCATTAGATAAAAGTAGAAAAGTTTATTTTTACATTAAAAGCAAAACATCAGGTGTGAGTACCACACCAAGTGTGTACATAAAAGCAGGATATTCATACGAGTGTTGACAAGAAATGATGCATAGACTTCTCAGTGCCCAACGCACTTCAGGATCTTGTCTTTTCTTCAGGGGCAAGTATATTCTACTATACAAATAAACTACATTTAGACACATATTGCAAAACAGAATAGACAGAGAAAGACCATCAGGCCATGTCACAGAGGTACCTTTAGGAAAACATCACATTGAATTACTTGTATGAATGAACATATCACACCAGCCTCACAAGACAGGATTGATGGAACAGGCCTGCAAATGTATGGCCACAAATGGCCGTTACCACAACTCTGCCTCCACAGTCACCACTGAGCTCCCGGTAGTGCTGATCCAGGTACTTCAAACCCTGGTCGTTGATGGACCAACTATGGGGGCTACAATTCTGCACTTGTTTATTAGCTCTGGTGATGATTAAAGTATCTATGGAAAAAGAAAAGAAGCATAATAAATATAGGCAACCAAGAGGTTCCCCCTTATTTTTAGGGGGCAAATCTGTTCCTCAATGTTTTGCAGATGAGCAGATATGTATATTTTTCTAGACAAAAACAATGAAAAAAGGACTCATAGAAGAATATATATATATATATTTATATATATATATCTTGCTCTATGCCTATCAACGTATCCTCAAAATGTACATTTATGTGTCCTTGTATATCTATAGAGCTACTGGGTGGTTATGCCTGAAAATACACCAGAATTTAAAGAGGAGAAAGAGCTGGTGAATATCTCCAAGTTATTTGGTCTGTAGCATGTATCAAAATTATATATAACCTTTTTAATATGAGTCTATAAGTGTCTGAGGACATACATATGTATATACTGTATAGATAGCCCAATAATGTGTCCCTCCTCATATAGAGGTTAATAGAGAAACTACTAAGTAAAATCCACTTAGTGGTAAACGTGTTGCTATTCAAATCTATAACTTACATATTTCATAAAGGGCATCTGAAGTCCAGGTATTTGCTAACAGATGCCAAACATAACTTATATTCATAGTCCTGAACGAGTAGCTGATAAGGTTAATATGGAGACTGATACAACATATAGGTAAGGTGGTTACCTTTTAAAGTAGGCAGGTTGTCTCACAGCGTTCCTGTGTGGTGAATGGCGGCGTGCTCGGCCATGAGAGATCACCGTCATTATAAAGGAATGCTGGCGCATGTGCACGGATGCTGCCAGTGCGTCGACATCAGTCATCGTGTCACGTGTTGTGACGCGATTGCCGTTGGGATCCCAGACGTGGGGCGGGCTTAGGGTGTGTTGCCCAGGACCAACCGAGTGGGGCTCCCGAAGTGGGTGTGCACGGCCAAGCCACATGTGTCAATCTGAGATGGTCATGCACACCCACTCCACCAACATGTAAAGTGGTGACGTGACAGAGAGGGGAGGTCTAACCCTGGGAAGGATCCGACCCACTAAACCACTCCATTGGTCACCCTAAGGCTGCCGCCCGTGTCAATAGACGGGAGGGCCTTTGTGCGCTGGGTGGGGGCTGCGGTGGCACAGAAGGAGTACTGGGTGGTCCCATCAATATGAGTCAGTGCAAAAATGGTCACCTACTGAATTCAATGGAAGATGCATGGTATCATGATCAATATTTTTTATATTTTAGCACAATATTTAGTACAAAATTGTTATAAACATATACGTATCCCATACAGTTACATATTCACATCAAAGCAAAAATGGACCACAAAGATAAGTATTTCATAAGCGATGGCATTACATATAAGTAGAGTTGAGCGGACACCTGGATGTTCGGGTTCGGCGAGTTCGGCCGAACTTAGCGAAAAAGTTCGGGTTCGGTACCGAACTTGACCCAAACTTGACCCCGGACCCCGAACCCCATTGAAGTCAATGGGGACCCGAACTTTTCGGCACAAAAATGGCTGTAAAAAAGTCCTGGAAAGTGCTAGAGGGCTGCAAAAGGAAGTAAAATGGGGGTAAGAGTAGAACAAGTGCCCTACAAAAAATGGGGATAGGGAAAATAACTTAAAATCAAATAAAAAAAAATGGGAAGGGGGTGGATGTGGAGTAGGAGCCTAGAGGTTGACTAGGCCGTGACCGTGGCAGTGTAGGTGGAAGTGGTGGTGGTGGAGGAGAAGGAGGAGGAGGAGGAGGAGGTAGCCAACACTTTTTGTTGTTTGTTTGGTTTTTTTTTTCTAATTGGGGTAGCCCCCAAAATATTGAGGCATATTCAAAAAAACAAGTATACCAATGGCTGTGTGAGGCCGGACTAAATGTCTATTCTGCAGGACTTTTAAAGGAGCAGCAGGAACTTCTCCCTATAGAACTAGGAGACGATTTTAGAACAATAATCTGTCCCTTACAGCAACAGCAGGAACCTCTCCCTATAGAACTAGGAGATGATTATAGAACAATAATCTGTCCTTCCCTGTCTAATAACAAGATATTAGTAGAGGATCAAGATATCCCTCTCCAAGGACGACAACGACATTCCCTGTCTAATAACAAGATTTTAGCAGAGGATCAAGATATCCCTCTTCAAGGACGACGAGGAAATTTTCAGGACGTCTTATCTGTAAATCAGGCCGGAGTGTGTCGGTAACCATATGAACAAAAAAACTTAT
>BLSH010511829.1:965073-983758 GCA_018402905.1 Glandirana rugosa | reverse complement strand
CCGCCAATGTAAACACGGCGGTTCCCCGCTCTGTGAGGGGGGACATGACAGATCTACTGATCCCTGTGATTGGGATCAGTTAGATCTTTTATGTCCCTGTCAGCCCCGCCCCCACACAGAACACATACAGGGAACACATTTAACCCCTTGATCGCCCCCTTAGTGTTAACCCCTTCCCAACCAATGACATTTATACAGTAAACAGTGTCTATTTTTAGATCTGATCGCTGTATAAATGTCATTGGTCCCAAAAAAGTGTCAAAAACGTCCAACATGTCCGCCCCAATATCGTAGATTGCCGCCATTAACAGTTAAAAAAAATAAATAAATAAAAACGCCATAAACCAATGTCCATAGGTTGTAGGCGCTATAACTTTTGCGCAACCCAATCAAAATACGCTTATTGCGATTTTTTTACCAAAAATATGTAGAAGAATATATATTAGTCTAAACTGATGAATACATTTGTTTTTCTATTTTTTATTTTTGGATATTTATTCTAGCAAAAAGTTAAAAATATTGTTCTTTTTTCAAAATTGTCGCTCTTAGTTTGTTTATTGCGCAAAAAATAAAAACCACAGAGGTGATCAAAAGTAAGCTCTATTTGTGGGAAAAAAAAGGACTTCAAGTTTGTTTGGGTACAACGCCTCACGACCGTGCAATTGTCATTCAAAGAGTGACAGCGCTGAGAACTGAAAATTGGTCCGGGCGGGGGGGGGTTAAAGCGGAGGTCCACCCAGGGCTGCAAAAATTAAAAGTCAGCAGCTACATATACTGTAGCTGCTGACTTTTAATAATAGGACACTTACCTGTCCTGGAGTCCAGGGATGCCGGCACCCGTCGCCGATCTTCGGATCGGGGGTCGGGTGCAGCCGCGTCCATTGCGGGTAAGGGAACCCGGACGTGTAGCATTACAACTTCATGCCGGGCACCTTACTACGCATGCGCAAGGCTCCGCTGTGCTCTACTATTGGCCAGGAGGCCATTAGCAGAGCGAGGATGGAGGAGGGAGCCGTGTTTCTAATGGGCGACCGCCGGCCTGAGCTCCTGGATGTGTGGAAAAGGACCCCTGTCTAAAGACAGGTGTCCTCTTCCCCCTCCCCCCGAAAGGTGCCAAATGTGACACCTGAGGGGGGAGGAATCCAATCAGTGGAAGTTCCACTTTAAGTGGCCAGTAAGCAAGTGGTTAATAAGTCCACACCCTCATAATCACTTAAAGACAATGCTTCGTGATGTTCAAACCAGGGCCATTAATAAAACACAGAGAATGTAAAAAAAAAAGAACATGATGACTGATCAGATTAGAATTATTAAATGTTATTTGTTGAGGGGGTACACACTCCCAGTTCCTCTATTTCCTGGCTGGCCAGGCTGGATAAGGGTCTGGATTTTGGCGGACTCCATTCTGTTTCTTTTTTTTTGTAAAATCCATACCAAACCCCTATCTAGGATAAGAGTTAGCCAGACCCTTATCAAGGCATGAAGCCTGGGAAGTTAGGAAAGTAGGGAGCTGCAAGCTTGAACTCTCCCCCTGCAAAAGAAAAAACAATACAAAACATGGCATGATGAAGACTTATTGGACTCTGGGAGCCCCCTTTAAGATAATGAGCCCCTCAGATATCCACCCTGCTAACCCTACATTTTACCCCTTGTTACTCATTCACACAAAAATATTAAAAAGCAAATAAACACACACCATAAAAATAAAATAAAAATAAGAAAATCCGCGCTTCAAAACCAGATAACCTTATATCAGTATGATAAAAAGCTGATATACATAACAATCCTACACTTGGATGGAAAACATAAATCAACAAAATTGTACAGCGCTAAAAAAAGGTAATTCAAAGTCCATATAGAGAGAAATAAAGGAAGAAGAGTTCCCAGCTTCCGTGCAGAAATTAAAGCACTCCTGTGTCACACTTCACCATCCATGCTATGCCCTTACCACAGAGTGTGTGACCCCCTGAGTAAGAGCGGTCTAACACACGTAATTAAGATGGGATGTATCCAGATAGTCTTCCCCAGCTAGGTGCAAGTATTCCTTCACTTTGAACACCGTGAACAAAAAAACAGCCTTTGCAACAGGGATGCTTCAGGCAGGCAGGAGAATCATTTCCAAGGATGTGTAACAGCATAGGTAAAACCGCCAGAAACAGTGATGGCCGCGACGGGCCGCGCATGCGCAGTAGCGTGGTGAGGGAGTGGGCGTGTATCCTACTAGTTTCGTCACAGCTGAAGTCATCAGGGACACGCCCACCGCTCTCACCACACACATTTATACCCCTCGTCAGCGCAGGGATGGCCAATCCTCTATGAACGATGGGATAATCAATCCACCTGCTACAAACTAATCTAGGACACAAGATCCTGTTACTTCCGGCACAAACCCACCAACTTAATGGCGGATTCCCTGTTCATGCCAAAACAATAAGTGAAGAATCCATTACGAGGACCCTCAGTGTTCAAAAAGGGGAATTGCATCTCAAAAATTAAATATATTTCTTATAAATGGAATAATAAAGTAAAAAATAAATAAAATCATGAAATAATAAAAATCATGAAATAGGGGGAGGGAAGGCCATCCATGAACTGACCAGAAGTTTCCCATGATATACAAATTTGAATAAAACAAATCAACATAATAAATTCCAGAATATATATTTATAAAAAACAACACCAAATAAATTAACCATTATTTATAAAACAATTAATATCCCACTCAATATTTAACCCAAGGGGTGTGTAACTCTTCAATCTGAAGATCCAGCCCGTTTCGGCCTGGGAGATGCTCCTTTTGGCATCCGCTCCCCTCCAGTGAGGAGTGAACTTTTCCAGGCCTATAAAAATGGTGCCAGTAGGGTCTCTTCCATGTTTCTGATCGTAGTGTTTGGACACACTATGTTCTGGGAACCCCTTTTTTATGTTGGAAATATGCTCTCCCAATCTGATGGACAAGCTACGCATGGCCCTCCCCACATAGTCCAAACCACAGGGATATTTGATCAGGTATACCACGTTTTGGGTATGGCACGTAATGCATGATTTAATCGTGTATACCTTTTTGGTGACAGAAGAGTGGAAGGTATCCACTCTCCTCCCTTTTAGAGCATTATGTTCACAGGCCCTACAGCGCCTACAAAAATAATAACCCTTCAATTCCTCAAAAAAAGTTGGTCTAGAGGGAGGGTCTGGAACATTAGGTGCCACCCGGTTGCGTAAACTACCTGCTCCCCTGAAGACCACGCCTGGTTTTTCTGGGAGAGTAGGGCCCAAGATCTTATCCTGTTTTAAAACTGGCCAGTGCTTAGTCACAATCTTTTTTATTAAGTGATGTTGCATGGAAAAGGTGGTTAAAAATGTTGATGTCCAGTCCCTAGTCTCCCTAGGTCGAGTGACATCCTCCCGGACTAAAGGATCCCTATCCTGTTGTTTTACCTCACCTATAATATGGTTAAGATTGTCCTCATTATATCCTCTTTGCAGAAATCAGTTTTTTAGGACCTGAGCCTCCTTACGGAAATCCTCTACCTTCGAACAATTTCTTCTTATTCTAAGAAACTGTCCCTTGGGGACCCCCGAGATCCAGGCCGGATGATGACAGGAGTCTGTGGGGATGTAACTATTCCGGTCCGTACTCTTGAAAAAGGTGGTGGTGATGACAGTCTCACCCTGGACCCTGATATTAACCACTTGCCGACCGCCGATCGGCATTTGACGGCAGCAAAAGTGGTTCGTTCCCGCAAAACGCCGTCATACGACGGCGGCTGCGGGAATGAGCTTAGTGAGCGCTCGCGCCCCACCGTAGGCGCGCCCGCGCGCTCACTGTGTTTGGGGAGGGCCAGGGAGCGGGTGCGGCGGCTTCAATTGCCGCCGGCTACCCGCGATGGCCCCACCGAGCGGAGGAACGGAGGTCCGTGTATGTAAACACGGACCTCCGCTCTGTGTGAAGGGGGACGGGCTGTGATCACAGCCTTCCTGTATACGAAGGCTGTGACCACTTCCCTTCCCCAGATAGTGCAGTCCCCCTACAGTTAGAGCATGCCCAGGGAACATATTTAACCCTTAGAGCGCCCCCTGCAGGTTAACCCCTTCACTGCCAATGACATTTACACAGTAATCAGTGCATTTTTATAGCACTGATCGCTGTATGAATGCCAATGGTCCCAAAAAAGTGTCAAAATGCTCCGACATGTCTGCTGAAAAATCGCAGTACCACTAAAAATCGCAGATCGCCGCCATTACTAGTAAAAAAAAAAAAAAACCCCAAAAATGAATTCTCATCATCCGTAAACGCGACCACTTTTGCGCAAACCAATCAATAAACGCCGATTGCGATTTTTTTATCGCAAATATGAGGAAGAATATAAATCGGCCAAAAATGGTGAAAAAAAATGTTTTTTTATATTTTTTTTTTATTTGTATTCTAGCAAAAAGTAAGAAATTTGGGTTTTTTTGCAAAATTGTCGCTCTTCTTTTGTTTATAGCGGCGATCAGAAATGACGCAGAGGTGATCAAATACCACCAAAAGAAAGCTCTGTTTGTGGGAAAAAAAGGACGCAAATTTCGTTTGGGTACAACGTCGCACGACTGCGCAATTTTCAGTTAAAGCGACGCAGTGCCGAATCGCAAAAAGGGCTCCGGTCCTAAAGCTGGAAATCCTTCCGGGGCTGAAGTGGTTAAGATCCAGAAAATGAATTTCCGATGCACTGATCTCATACGTTAGGTTGATACCCCTATCGTTCACATTCAGAAAGTCAAGGAATTGAATGGCCGACGCCTCATTACCTTCCCAAATCAAGATGATGTCATCTATAAACCGTTTCCAGAGTACTATCTCAGATCTCCGACTAGTCAGGGCTACCTCCTCCTCCCATTTTGACATGAAGAGGTTAGCCATACTGGGGGCAAACTTAGCCCCCATGGCTACCCCCTTCTTTTGGAGGTAGAAGGAGCCCTGACACCAAAAATAGTTATGAGACATCGCAAAGTCGAGAAGGTCCAAAATGCACAGTTTCTGCAAACATGGGATCTGTAAATCCTGTGACAGAAAATGCCTCACCGCATCCAGTCCCAACTCGTGAGTAATGGATGTATACAGAGATGTTACATCCGCTGTAATGAGTAAATAATTAGGTTTCCATTCTATGTTTCCCTACAGGTTTATAATCTGCCTGGAGTCCCTCAAGTAGGAAGGTGTGCCCATCACCAGTGGCTGGAGGAAAAAATCAATATACTTTCCCACTCGTGATGTAATGGAGTCTATGCCACTGATGATAGGCCTACCCGGTGGGGACTCCAGGCTTTTGTGGATCTTAGGTAGGCAGTATAGAGTTGGTAGCCTCGGAGCTCGGGATATTAATTGTTTTATAAATAATGGATAATTTATTTGGTGTTGTTTTTTATAAATATATATTCTGGAATTTATTATGTTGATTTGTTTTATTCAAATTTGTATACCATGGGAAACTTCTGGTCAGTTCATGGATGGCCTTCCCTCCCCCTATTTCATGATTTTTATTATTTCATGATTTTATTTATGTTTTACTTTATTATTCCATTTATAAGAAATATATTTAATTTTTGAGATGCAATTCCCCTTTTTGAGCACTGGGGTTCCTCGTAATGGATTCTTCACTTATTGTTTTGGCATGAACAGGGAATCCGCCATTAAGTTGGTGGGTTTGTGCCGGAAGTAACAGGAACTTGTGTCCTAGATTAGTTTGTAGCAGGTGGATTGATTATCCCATCGTTCGTAGAGGATTGGTCCTCCCTGCGCTGACGAGGGGTATAAATGTGCGTGGTGAGAGCGGGTGGGCGTGTCCCTGATGACTTCAGCTATGACGAAACTAGTAGGATACACGCCCACTCGCTCACCACGCTACTGCGCATGCGCGGCCCGTCGCGGCCATCACTGTTTCTGGCGGTTTTACCTATGCTGTTACACATCCTTGGAAATGATTCTCCTGCCTGCCTGAAGCATCCCTGTTGCAAAGGCTGTTTTATTGTTCACGGTGTTCAAAGTGAAGGAATGCTTGCACCTAGCTAGGGAAGACTATCTGGATACATCCCATCTTAATTAAGTGTGTTAGACCGCTCTTACTCAGGGGGTCACACACTCTGTGGTAAGGGCATAGCATGGATGGTGAAGTGTGACACAGGAGTGCTTTAATTTCTGCACGGAAGCTGGAAACACACACCATAGAAAATGAATGTTATTGTGGTCAGTGATGTCAATCAGGATTCCCCCAGCCGATTTTTCTTTAAACAGAAGCCGACAGGGGAGGAAAATGTAATTTAGCGGCAATAGTTTTTTTTTGTTTATTTGCTGAAGTACATCTTACAGGTGCACCACTCAAGCACAGGTTTAAGGAATCCCTTTAGCATGCAATTTAAACAAATAGTTTGTGTGTGTTTCTCTTTAAGCTTTATTAAAAGATGTGGTCCTTGCAGTTTTTTTTTTTTTACCAAAAGTTTGCAAACTGACCTTGAAAAAGGGCAGGAAATATAACAAGAAGTATTCGGCAAACATCCAAGGAAACATACTTTGCTTGGTTATCTCATCACTGCTAGGTATGAGATTCAGGTTCGCTGCTGCGGGTTTCGAGGTGAATTCAAGTTTTGTGGTCCCTACAAATTTATGTGCAGATTTCCCCAAATAATGTTTTGTAAACCATAATGCATTTGATGGCCTTTGAACTATAGCCAGCAAGCTTTTAAAGGCGAGAGAGGAGGGTTTTGGTTATCCTTGCTATAAAAGAGGACCACAAAGCAGTCATAGTGACAGTAAATTTGAAACTGATGTATGGAAAGATAAACTCGGGAGAGATTTTTATAAGTTAGGAAGTTATACTTTAATTCTGATTACAAGCTGTTTGGGCAATCAACCCATTTGCTGCATTTTTTAGTTCTTGGGGGGGGGCTGCTTTGTTAAATACTTTATTTTATAATGGATTTTAGGTCAGTGGTCTCCTTTAGCTGCTGTCCTATCCATGGCAAACTTTTTTTTTGCTGCAAGGCTTCCTTTAACAAAAGGGGGGCTTATGTTTCAGGAGTGGTATTTTGGGCTCTTTACCGGTACCAGTCAATACAATTGCTTCTCCTCTCGGCCAATCGCGCTCCTCCCGCTTCCTGGTTGGCTGGGAGGAGAAGCAGGAAGACAATAGTGAATATTAATTTGCTATTGGGTGGGCTTGGGGTCGCGCCCTGTGTCCACCCTTTTTTGAAGCCCATTGAAGCCTCGGGCTATAATCATGTGCTTAAAAAAGAAAAACCCATTGGAATCCATGCATCCGGTGCCCTGCATGTAAATAAGGGGTGGGTGCATGGATTAGGGGGGCGGTGCCCCTGTGCCCCATATGCAGCATCTGCCACTGGTAAAGCCTATTTGTTTTAAGAAGAAGAGCAACCAAACTAATAAGAGGCATGGAGGAGCTCAGCTATGAGGAAATATTAGCTGAACTGAATTTATTCTCTCTTTAGAAGAGGAGAGTGAGGGGGGATATGATCAACATGTAGAAATACATAAGTGGTCCATATAGTGAACATGGTGTAGTGTTATTCACTTAAAGGTCATCACAAAGGACAAGGGGGCACGCTTTACATCTGGGAGAAAAGTGATTTAATCTCTAAATATGAAAAGGCTTCTTCACAGTAAGAACTGTGAAAATGTGGAATAGACTCCCCCAATAGCTGGTTCTGGTCAACTCAGAAAATATTACTGGATACTATTTTTTTAGGTAAAGTTGATCTAGGGAATATCTGATTGTCTCTTGGGAGATCAGGAAGGATTTTTTCCCCCCGCTGGAGCAAATTGGATCATGTTTTTTTTTTTTTTTTAGGGGGGGTGGTTGCCTTCCTCTGGATCAACTGGGGTTATTGCAGAGCGTATATGGAGGTTTTCAGTTTGTGTGTGTTTTTTTTCTCTCCATTAGTTGAACTGGATGAACTTATGCTTTTTCACCCACACTAACTATCTAACTATGTAACAGTACTGGCTAATCCTATCTGCTGGTCAAAGCAGGTCAGTTACAGTTTGATGAAAAAGCATGTGTCACTGCTAAAGCCAACCGAAAAAGCCTGTTTTTCAAACTGAAGTGAATGAGTTTAAGGTTCTGCTGCTGATTTAGGCCAAGGTAACTGTAAAAGAATAAAATCAATTCCACTGCCAAATATGTATGCTGTCAACAAGACTGCCTATAAAAATTGCACTATTTCTTAACACTGTATGAAAGGAACCTCTCCCCACTGTATTGTATTTTTAGGACAATTTAGTATGTGTTCCCTATTGCAATGTCCTACTTCCCATGCATTTTTTTAAAAAGAATTTGCCTATCAGCCTTAAAAATGGCTGGAATTTAACAAGATTCACAGGTAACATATTGTTTCTGGTTGCTCTGGGTTACTGTGCTTTGCACATCATGATTACTGTGCACTACTTTATTGCTTGCCTCCAGGTTTCCTTCATCAGGAAGCAGAATTCCTGGAAGGATTATATCACAGTGCACCATCCAATATTCTGAACACATGCAGTAATTGGTTCTGACACCATATGCTGTATCGTACTAGCACCTGCAAGTTTACCAGCATGTTGGAGATTAGATGTTTGGGTTCTGACTGGCTGAGCAAGGAGACTCTGGAAACATGGTATAACTGTTTTACGCAAGGCTTCATAAGAGAACAGACAATAAACAGAATGAGCATGAACATAGGATGGATCATAGAGTAGCAGGTCATTAAAACAAAACAAAGACATTGTTGGCTTTGTAGATATATGACCTAGTGCATAATATAGACTCTCAATCTATTTTAAGCATTTATTTTGTACTTTCAGTACAGGAGGTGGAACGTATTTAATTTGTATGTTTTTTTTTTTTTTTAGTTGTATGTATAAGATTTTTATCTTCATGGAGTTTGCATGTTCTTGATTGGGTTTCCTCTGGATTTCCCCAATCCATGAAAATTAGAATCCAGTGTTCCAGATTAGGTTAAAAAAAAAATTGTTAGGGACTATGCAGGTGGAACTTCTTTTATTTAAACCTTAGACATCTGATGTTCTTTTTGCTATCGAAATGCTATTGTGCTATTGAAAGGTGTGCACATGTGTTCTATTGGCATGTGTCAACATGCCAAGATCAATAAAGCCGTCTAAGGCCCTCAGAAAGAAGGCTGTCGATGCCTGTGAGTCTGGCAGAGATTTATAAAAATCACCAAATGATTTGAAATCAATCATACCACTGTAAGGAAAAGTATCTAAATATGGCATAGATTTCAGACTGCTAATTTGTGCAAGATTGGCCAGCCCAGTAAATTCAACCCAACACTTGATGTCCTGTTGTTGAAGAAGTCTCCAAGAACCCCCAAAATTCATCCCTGGGGTGCTCAAGCAACTCTTGCAACAACTGGGGTCAAAGTGTATGCATCTAAAATCAGAAAAAATGCACCAATTCAACTTGCATGAGAGGTAAGTTAAGAAAAAGAACATTGGAGTAACAATACAATTTGTCATAGAACATCTAAGCAAAGACTTGGCCTTCTGGAACAACGTGCTGAAGAGAGATCAATTAAAATAAGGATTGTTTGGTCACAGTAGAAATAGACATGCTTGCTGCAAAATGAAAACAGATTTAAGGAAAAAGCACCTCACACAAATTGTGATGAATGTTGGTGAAAATGATATGGACTGGGTTGCTTTACTGCTTCAGGACATGGACATCGCACAGTCATACAGGCAAGTATATATTCTGCATCATAAGAAAGTGTTAAAATGGATCTTTCAACACTAAAATGATCGGAAGCACACTAGCAAGTCCAGCAAGATATAGTTTAAAAAGATGAAATAGATGGTTAAGGACTGCCCTAGTCAGAGCCCTGATTTGTTCCCATTGAAATGTTGTAGAGGATTTTGAAATAAGTAGTTAATTGAAGGAACCCCACACATTTTTTTACAGCTGAATGAATTTTTAGTGGAGAATTGGTCAAAAAGTTTGTTGATGTCAGAGACTAGCGGGCAGATATACAAAACCTCTACAAGAAGTAATTTCTGTTAAATGGGGGAATATCAGCCTTTGTATCTGTGGGCAATGTTTTAATACAGATCTAATGTTTGTCTGTTCCAATATAAAAGTCAACTATTTCAGCGGGGTGTACTTAAAGGATAAGTTCACTTTTTGTAACATGTTACACCCATATTCAGGGTGCAACAAGTAACATGTTACAGATGCAGCAGCCCCTACACCCCTCCTATCCCCAGAGTTAGAGGGCGTGTGGAAACACATTGTTTTGTCTGCAGCCTTCATTATTGACATTGGTGATTGTAGCACAAGGAGCGTTACCAGGTGGTGCAGGATTTCCCTCCCCAGTGATTGGGGGATCTTTTCAATTTTAAAAACATGCAGCTGTGTGGGGTTCTGCCTACCCGGACATGTCATTCATTCACTGATTTCTGTGAATGGGAGAGCTACAAGTACCCACAACCTTTTTGGTTGTTGGCTTGTAGTTCTCAATTAATTTCAGGGGCACTGTTGAGCACTCTAGGTAGTTCATTGATGCTAATAAGTATATATAGAGATTGCGCTTAATCAAAGGTTCATTGAGAAAATTGGTTCTTGTATAAAGTATGTGATATAGGTATATTTAAATAGAAACCATAAGTGTCGCATATGAGTTATGTGCAAACAACCATAAATTCATGAATGATCAAAATAATTTTAACAAATCCTCTGTGACATAAAATGCAAATAAAATTGATTGATTGATGCTCAATATGTGTCATACACATATACCATAAATGCATAAACAGTACCAATAAAGAAGAAAATCCTCTGTGACATAAAGTGTAAAAAAGTGCTGAAAAAAATCAATAAGTGTTCAATGAGAAATAAAAAGGGGTTATGGATAGGTTCCAGTAATAATGGGTGTAATTTCCATGAGATTCTATTGAGCATCTGTGGGACACCCCCCCCCTTCCCTTTCTTTTTCTCCAACACCCGGTGGAAGGATCCCTATGATGCTACCTAAGGACACAAGGACTTTTAAACCCGTTTTCACTGGAACCTATCCATAACCCCTTTTTATTTCTCATTGAACACTTACTGATTTTTTTCAGCACTTTTTTGCACTTTATGTCACAGAGGATTTTGATCATTCATGAATTTATGGTTGTTTGCACATAACCCATATGCGATACTTATGGTTTCTATTTAAATATACCTATTTCACACACTTTATACAAGAACCAATTTTCTCAATGAACCTTTGACTAAGCGCAATCTCTATATATAATTATTCTGGTCTTTCCAAGAGATATCCTTGGTAGATTGTAGCCTTTTCTCAAAGTTTCTTCCTTTTTTTTTTTGTTCATGTTTACTCACCATAATATCACTATAGCGCAGTATATTCTCTGATTTTATTAGTTCATTGATGCTTCCTGTTAGTGTGTAACTGCTTGCTCGTATGATGTGCGAGCAGACAGCTTATACTGAAAGTCTGCAGGAGCCCTGCATTGCACCTGCGATCTGCTGATCACGGGTGCAATGCTTTGCAGGTTCCTAGTAAAAATCCTGTGAAAAAGAGGTGCAATTATTTGAATTTACAAAGATAAACCTATCCTTTTTTCACTTGATTATATCTTAATTATATAACTTGCAGCTATTTACCAAATGCTGCAGCGTGATAACGTGTTTATTTTTATTTTCTGCATTTTATTTATTGCTGTGTTTAAATGCCATTGTAAACACCATTTTTAAGCAGAATAAAATGTTTTAAAATACTTTACATGGTTTAAACCTAGATGTGCAAATATAAGTCTAAAATTAGGCATTCTCAATTACAATTGTCTTCTTTATATAAGCACCTTTAATGGGTTGCATTGGGTTTTAATGTATATATATAGAAAATAAGTTCATAGCATATACAGCATATGATAAAACTAGTAAAATATAGATTTAGAACATATGAAACTTAAAAGTCCTCATTGTAGAACATTATATCACTGGTGTTTTTCCTAGGACACTGTGCATATTCGTGTGGTCTTCTTGTCTTGCGCTTGCTGCACAGTCTCTCTTAGTGCGCCATCCTCTTGTACTCTTTCGACCAGGTCAAGGTCTGCTGATATTTTTTCCATTTTGTAATCTTTTTTTTGCAATACTTTTTCAAGGTCATGATCTTCACCGTTTAATAGTTCTTCCAAATCACTATCTTCATTATCATTTTCTTCTTGTCCACTCTGTTCTGTATGGCCTGCATCACTGCAGAAAAATGTGTAAGACATTTTGGTTATAGTATATTTTCAACATTACCACGGATGCATAGTTTTATATTTACTGTATTTAGGATTACAGTATATTCAATATCTTCAATATTTGTCAACTACGTGTAGCACCCTCCTGCTAGGCTGCTAGGTTTTTTTTTGGTTAGGCAAATTTTGTTTTGGCTCTCCTGTAATCAGTAGAGCAGAATTGATTACTTTGGGCTGCTCTGGGTTCTGCAGTGTGCTAGTCTTTCTGCTTCCCCCTGTTTCTGGAGCTTTCCAGAATATAGTTGGTGGAGGAGTTATATAGGCAGCTTAAATATGTATGCAATCCCAGACAATCTCTGGAGAGGTGTGTCCAGATGGTGTTTGGGGAGTGCATAAATCGTCTGGAGCCCAGAGGCCTGGGTTCTTGTCCAGTGGGAGAAGTTCCCAGACAGGAAGGATCTGCCTGGCTTCCTGGCTGTATTGCTGAAGTCCAGACTGCTCCTTAGGATCCCAACCTTTGCTGAAAGGGCCTGCTTAGCCACAAACCCTTTCAAGTATTCAAGAGGGGTGCCACTGAAGACCTGCCTTGGGAGTTCACAGGGAGAGCCTGTCTGCTGGAATCAGAGCTACATTCTATGCTGGAATGACACGGTGAGTACTGACCTATAAGAGGAACAAACTTCAGTGACTGTTTGCTTTTATCACCCCTGCTGCACAATGTACAAGGCTTGCCAGGCCTGGGTTTGCTATTGGTGCCTCAAAGTTGTCCACTTAATGTCCACTGCTTAAGGGACTGTTCAGTAGAGCTACTACAAGGAGGAGTGTCTTCATTATTCCAGTTAGTAATGTAGAGTACGTACCCCACAACTACCTGAACCCATCCAAGTTAATGCTGCAATAAAACTTAAAAAAGGCAACCCTTATGGACAGTGTTTCCTGAATCAGTGTGTGAAGTTGCTGTTTGTCTGGATGCTCTCCTTGCAGGAATAGAATCTGAGACTTTAATACAGGAGCCCTAGTCCAAGGTAGCACTATATATATATATAAGGTCCTAGGAATCCACAGTGAATGCACCTACTTGTGATCAATACTCAACAATACATTTAAGGAAACTTCAAATAAAAATATTATACACAATGTGGATATCTAATCTAAATATAAAGACATTGTAATGTACTTAAGGATACTTGATATTTATCATGCAATTGCAATGTAGGTGATGAATCATTGTAGTTCCCTAACTTGTAGAACAAAGCAGTAACTGTTTAATGCACCATTTCAATTGCTAATGGCTTATATGATAATAAATAGGATCAAATAAGATAAAATAATAATGATGAAACAACAATCTAAATGAAAATGTAAATGGCTGGTTTGTACACAACCTGCAATTTGAGGTATTAAATAATAGCACCTGATGATGGTATTTGCATGAAATGATGGTTTCAAAATATATAGGGACACAAATTATATTCCAAAGGTTTAATGGTTAATGACTAATCCTTGCAATCAATGTGCAAAAAACAAACATTTAGAACACAACTGTTCTTCAAACAATAAAAATGATGATATGCACACAGAGCAAACAAAACCTGTATGCCAAGAAGTGTATGATAGACTCAAACATATACAGTGTAGCAACTTGAATATTAATCAGCAAAGGTATCACAAGGCTAAGGCCCCTTTCACATGAGTGGAGTGATTGGGTCAGCCTATCAGTTTTTTAGGCTTACCCGATCTAACCATCCATTGGTCTCTATGGAGCAGTGGGTGTAAAAGGACATGTGTCTGTTTATACCTGCCAATGTCCGGTCCTATCTGCTATAGACATCTATCTGGCAGATTGGATCGGATGACAGTTGGGTGTAAACGGACAGCCAATCTGTTTACATCTAAGTGCCCATAGAGGAAAGCAGGCTGTGTCATCATATGAGGAGCGGAAACAGACCTGTTATCCACCTACTCAGTGGGGATCAGTGCAAAGATCCCTAAGTAGGAAATGTAATCAGTGCCAGCAAAGTGATTGAAAACAAGCAAAGATACACTTAAACAAGTTTATCATGCATTCTAGCAAGTTAGTTCAGCAAAAAGGCATTGCAGGTAAACAACTATACCACAAGATCTCAACAAGCTGATTCTAATCCATTCATGGGTTGAATTGAGGAGACGCATCACACATCCTAAATTACCTTCCTCATAATGGAAACTGGTCAATGCGGGGTCCTTGGCTGGAGGCATTTCAAATTTTTTTCCGCCCTTGATTAGACAACAAATTATTTGAACCCAGCCATACCTACAGGTCCAAAGACCTAATTCAACTCCTAGTTTTTCAAAAGTATTGCCACTCTTCTTGTTACCTGTTAATTTTTGCACTGCTGTAGGTGGCTCTGCCTGCACGGCTCAATCATTCCCAGAGATCTGCTAATGAATAAAAGTCCCGTCTGTCACTTTTGCAAAGGGACTTGTAGTTATTAACTAAACACAAGTGTGGTAATTACTGCACTTGTAGTCCATTGGCACTTCCTCCAGTTCTGTAACCGAAAGTCTGTGTGGACAGTTAGCTGAAGGAAGAGTCTGCAGGAACCTGTGCACTGCACCCGCAATCCACTAAGTGCAATTGCTAAGCTTTGCAGGCTCATATGCAAAAAATAATAAATGCCCTTTTTCCTGCAAATGTGTTTTTTTATTTTACAAAAGGTGGACTTAGCATTTAAGTAGGTAGCACATTTATTGCAGTATAATACAGATTTGTATCCAAAAGACCTAAAATTTCTGCTTAACGGCCATCTTGGATGTGATGGTAGCGGCCCCAGCAGACTCAGAGTTCCATTGATGCTGTGTATTGATCCTATACATTCCCACAGAATTACTTGAGCCAGGCACATTCTCCCTTCTCAAATAATATTTCAGATCATTCTTGTGAGCGTTGATAAAAGCAAAATGGGAAAAATGGCAGCCACTCAGATCAATTAAACTAGATCAATTAAAAAGGAAGCGCTAAGCATGGCTACGGCTGTACACTTATAGTTGAATTCCAGTTGAAAGGAAAATGCTCCCTTGCATGAGGTGCCCTGGGACTGCAAGGGTTAAATGTTTGTTTGGGTCTAAGGGGCAGCAAAAATCAGTTTTACTTATCTGATCCTCCACTTCTGCAGGCTTCCTCCTGGCTGTAAGAACACTCCCCGCTAACTCTTCTTTTTTTTTATGCTCTGGCTGTTGCATGTCCTCTGATATCATCCAGTCCAATGCAGAGCCCAAAACCAAGCATTGGATGTGAAAACACTGAGGGACAGTATCATCAGAGTGCAGGGATATAGAGGAGAACACCTGCTGCCAGGAAGGTAGAGGATCAGGTAAGTAACTTTTTGCAGCCCCCTAGACCTTTATCTGCATTTAATCCTTGCAGTTCAGGCACGGTCCAACTGCAAGGGAGAATTCTTTCCCTGGAAAAATGACCTCTGATAGTCACGTGTGGGCGTTCCTGTTGTCACCTTCTTTGATCAATGTCACTTTGAGATTTACTACATAAATATGACATAGTGGCAGCGGAGGAAGGAGCAGCAGCTGAGGATGGCACAGGCAAGGATCTGACATGCCTTAACCTCCCTGGCGGTATGATTATTTCAGATTTTTGGTGCTGAAAGCGGTACAATTATTTTGCATGAAAATTTGGAGTTTTATATTGTAGGCCTGTAATTCTTAGGAATAACTCACTTAAATCTGTCCAAACAAGAGTCAAGTAGACATCCCGGGTATGAAAAAGTTTGAAAAATGAAATCATAAATTATAATATAATAAATAACTAAAAATAATTATCAAAAATAATAATATAATAGTAATAAAATGTATTCAATAATGTAATCAAACCAAAAACACAGAAATTTGCTCAGTTGCAGAATTGTCGCTGTCGCCACTTTCAGTGTCTGATGATAAATTTCCCCACAAATCAGTATCACTCAATTCTGCAAATGATTCTTATTTACTATCGGTGTTTTCTAGCTGATCAGAAACCACTTTTGACGCAAAGGGACACTTTTTGGTTGCTATGGACATTCTCATGTTTCCAGGCAGAAAGAATGACATTTATTATATAAAAGTGCATGCAGGGCTCTGGGCAAACCACTAGGGACAAAGGGGATGTGTAATGTTTTCATACAGTAATGTAATCTATAAGATTACAGTGTACTGTATGTGCTGTGTGTGTTTCACTTTTTGAATTTCCCGCCGGTCTCCGCCCCCGTGCGACGCGACGCTCGCAGGGAACGGAGCCCGGCACACAGAGACATCGGAGCGGCAGACAGACACGCTGACACCGCGGGAGGACATCACTGGATCCAGGGGACAAGGTAAGTAACATTGCCTGGATCCAGCAATGCAATCCCGAGTGTGGCTCGGGGTTACCGCTATTGGTACTGAAATTCCACCCCGAGCCACACTCGGGAATACTGCTAGGAAGGTTAATGTGTCAATAAAACTTGCTCAACTTGAACATGAAAAAAAAAAAAATGAAAAGACCAGTGGCAGAAACATGCTTATTTGATATGCTCTATTGTCAAAAGGCTTTAAAGTAGAATTGTAGGCAAAACTTTTTTTTCATTTTGGATAGAACATGGGAGGGTTATAACCCCTGTAACTTTTTTTTGCCATCTTTGTCCCATTGGGGAGATTTATCTTTACCTCCTGTCCCATAGCCAAACAGGAAGTAAGCGGAAATCCCTGCAAAGTAAAGAAATTTCTTGGGGACCCCCAGGTCATTGGAAATAGTTTGCCCATTGGAATATCTATTAGTTTTCTGGGGACAACCCAAGATTTAGGATTTCCTTTTACTTTGACTTTCACTGATATTGTGTGAGTGCTTATTACTAATGTTTATATAAAGGAACATCTGGGTAGCAGTAACCATAACATGATTTTGTTTAATGTTAGCTGTAGGCAACAAACACATACGGGAAAGAAAAAAAACACTTTACTTTAAGAGAGCAAATTTTACAAGGATGAGGGCTGCTCTCCAAGATTTAGACTGGGAGGGAATAATGGCATTGATGAACACAGAACAGAAATGGGAATTCTTCAAAAAGACTGTATGCAAACTGCAAAGTATATTCCCATGGGCAATACGTTTAAAAGGCTAAAAACAAAACCTATGTGGCTCACGGCCAAAGTTAAAAAAGCTATAAATAAGAAAAGAGCTTTTAAAAAATATAAAAATTAAGGAACGCAATCATTGTTTAAATGTTACAAAGAATATAACAGAATATGTAAAAAGGAAATCAAGGATGCAAAAATTCAAAACAAATGACATTGCAAAAGATAATAGGACAAACTCCCAAAAATTCTTCACATATATTAATAGTAAAAAGGTAAGGTCTGAGCATGTAGGCCCTTTATAAAAATAATCTAGAGTGGGTGACTGGGGACAAAGAGAAGGAAAACTTATTAAATACATTCTTGAGCTCTGTGTATACAAAGGAGCATGGGGGAGCTCATGTCCATAATGGGGGTGGTAGTGACACAGTTCCAAATGATCCACAATGGCTCCAAAGTGATATGGTCCAGAAATATTTAGAGAGAATAAATGTGGATAAAGCACCCTGGACTAGATGGCATCTACCCACAGATCCTAAAAGAAGTGAGCTCTGTCATTTCAAAGCCATTGTATCTACTTTTTAGGGACTCGTTAATGACTGGAATATACTACTGGATTGGCGTAGGGCCAATGTGGTGCCTATATTTAAAAAGGGATCAAAGAATTTACCAAGTAACTATAGACTCGTTAGTTTAACTTCTATCGTTGGGAAGATACTGGAACGTTTAATAGAAGACCACATAGATGAGTTCATGTTGGAAAAATGTTTTAAGCAACAGACAGCATGGATTTATGAAAGACAGAAGTTGTCAAACAAACCAGTTTTTTTTTTATGATGAGGTAAGTAAAACCTTGGACAGAGGGGTGGCTGTGGACATGGTATACTTGCATTTTGCAAAAGCGTTTGACACCGTTCCCCACACACAGCTAATGTGTAAGGTAAAGTCTGCAGGCTTGGAAAGATCAGTTTGTAAATGGATAGAAAACTGGCTAAAAGACTGAATTCAGAGAGTAGTGGTTAATAATTCTTATTCTGAATGGTCTAAGGTTATCAGTGGTGTACCCCAAGGTTCATTGTTGGGACCCTTACTTTTTGATACCTTTATAAATTATATAGGGTCTGGGATTAAAAGTACCATTTCAGTGTTTGCAGATGACACCAAGCTATGCAGTGGAATAACATTCTTACAGGTTGTCTCCAACTTCCAAGCCGACCTCAATGATGGAATGTGTAATCGACACACACCCCTTGCCACAGTTTGCGAAAACGTTTTACGTTCATATGGTACAGGTGTCGGTGGGGAGACAGGTTCCAAAATGAATGGAGTAGTATTTTTTTTTTGACCAAACAAACTGTTGAA